>JAINUG010000090.1:847988-1045488 GCA_029706075.1 Aldrovandia affinis | reverse complement strand
CGCCTTAGGTCTCTTGACACCATAGAATGCAATCAACTGTCATAGGTTTTACAGACTGATTAGCTGGTTGTTGGACCCATTTATAGTGCATAATTGTTTATACAAACTGCAGTTCATTTACACATTCAAAGTGTATAACCATTGTAAGGCCATTTTATTTGACAAATATGCATGATTTGCTTGAACGGTAATAAAAGAAAAGTTCCCCCACACATATCTTTTTTAATAGAACGTCACCATCTTCAGCCACAAGAGGTCCTCATTGCTCAACACTTGGGCTGTACCGGACAGGGCGATGGACAGCTGCAGTGTTGTTGGGCCATTAGTGGGGAAAGAATTGGGAAGGGGGGATCCAGTTGTCAAAAAATCTGTTTTTAATTCCATCGTATTACCTCGAATATGTCACGAACACTTTTCCCCGTTTGAAACTAGTCATTGAAAATGTATTAATCTAAAGCAAACAAATATAGGCTACATTCATTCGCATAACTGCGCGTACATAGGCTACCATGCACAAATATGAGATCATTGCAGTGGACTTTTGCCAAAAGACACGCTCGTTTACCCGCTGTGGTCATGATTTCCTCTCTATGAGGATGTGCAGTAATGACAGCTCGCAAACTGCATTATCTGTTTTTGCAGGAAAAACAGACGTCCTGAAATTCCATTTATCGCTACCAGCTTAGTGTTTTTAAGGAAACCATTCCCTCGCTCCTACAAAAAACCCCGCTTACTCGCCGCTATCATCCTCTGGCGGAGATACAATTGTGAGCCGAAAATATCCACCGTAAATCAAGTTGATATTTCTGCAAGACATCCTCTCACTTGAGACAGTTGTACCCTGGGGAGGATTCAAAACAAAAACACTGCTACAGCGGTCAAAAGGTTGGTTGCACATGCAGGTTCACAGCAAAGGTTAACCACTCCTAATTTTATAGCTTCGGCCGAGGGTTCTCAAATTGAGCACCTGAGGTCAACTAAACGTATAGCCTATATTTATAAATAAACATATTTGTTTCTATATAGAAATGAAACCTGTTGCAATTGTGTGATGGTTTAGCGTTAAAGATACTCAAATACCTTTTTTAAACACCTTATCCGTATGCAGTTTATCCCTTGTAAACTTATGCCTATGTGACATCCTAGGATCTATCTCTGGTGTGTACAATATTTACAGCACGCACGATACATAAACAGTTTTGCGCAGCCTTGTGTTCAATTTATGTTATGAAAAATGCAGAAATTTTATTTATTTATTTATAAAACATTGCATACGTCGCTGAATGATATTTTCATAGTTCAACGGCAAAGTTGTGTGCAATGTAGGCTAACCATTGTACGGCCATTAGTGTTGTAGAAAATGTTTGGGCCGGGCGCCAATTAATTTAACTAGTGTGAAGATAGTCGCTAACGCTGTAGTGACAACCCCCCTCTACTTTAATACATCGCCCCCATGTTTTCCTTGCTAACCCTCCCTCGCATTGTGCTAGATCCTACGCCCACTATATTGGAGATGCTAGATGAGCTACAGGAAAAGTCTTGAGGGTGAGATTCCAAGCAGTTAACTCGCGTTAAAGTATTTTTCTCATGTCACCGTTCGCCTTTGACAAGAACTCTACGCAATATTTGTCAAACTGCGCAACAACGCCATCTCCAGATGCACTAAACACCATACAGATGCAAGGCAGTGGCAACAAAAGCGCACTTTCTGAACCACGGCTAATTCATATATAGCTATTAGTGACATAGAGCAAATAGATTTTAGTCTCATTTGCAAAATATTTTTTTCCTTGTTCGGCACAGCGTTGAAAACACCTAACTGGCAAGACCGTTACTTGTACGCCTTAATCACTTTATTGCGAATACATTTTGTTTAAGACACAAACGTGAACTTGATCCTATAAAGAACAATTGCTCGCAGGTCTTCGTGGAATAGCGGCAAATGCTGTGACACAAGGTAAGAGGCATTCATTTTCGATTTTATTTTAGAAGACCAAAGACTTTGCTTATCATTTGGTTGATATACGGCGCAATTTTTGTTTAGAATATGATTGCATTTTGGACTTAAAATATCAAAAGAACCAGCGCACAAGCGCTTCACCTCAAGCTAATAATTCCATCCTATTGTCTAGTTTAAAGAAGAGAATAGAGTTCTGACCCACTATTTCTTTGTATTGATGGACTCGCTGTAAAACTCGGTTGTCGTTCATAAAATGTTTTGCACATATAGCCTACTATTTGCCAACTTATACTGCACGTTTTTGAGTAGGTATGAATGGCTGTCTTGCAGTTAGATATTGATAATATCGGAGTTTGTCATAATTTCCTGAATCGCGTAGTGTGTAACTTCAATCATGCGCTTGACTATCGCATTCAATTAAATGTAGTAGTGCTGATAATTTAATGATTTTTGTGTCACGTTATGAACATGCAACGCCTGAGGTCAGTGTTTTATATTATAGTCTGTGGTCCACAGTATGCTCAGGTGGTAAAATCACATTGTAGAGTTCTGTGTGACTTTAAATCCAACATTTTAATTGTGTTCTTGGGGCTGAAAACATTACTTCGAGACATCTGAAATGTTTATTATTGTGTATGTCAATATGCAGCTTATTTGAGCAATTAATTGAACACTTAAAATGCGAAATAACATCTGCACCCCTATCTTTATAAAGTTGTTAATGTGATATTGAAAAGAGTCTATCTTAAGTATGAATGAATTTAGTATAAACTGCTCAGCTTCAACACAGGGGGAGATTCACAAGAATAGAGACAACCTTTAGGGTTTTACAAGCAGAATGCAATGAGAAATTGTGTGCACTCTGGCACTATTTCAATGTTTCAAAATGAAAGTTGCTCAGTTAAATGGGTGAATTCACTATTCTCAAATACAGATTCTACCGAAGCCCCCTATCATAATGCAGGTTTCAGTTGCAATAATCTGCCATTTCCAGATCGCCTCCCTGCACAGACTACAGAGGAAGTCTATGGCAGTGGACCGGCTGTTGTTTCCTGCTACGATAGAATCTGGTGATATTGTTTTCTCTCTTTCTATTGTGCAGCTGCAGTTACTCAGCAGTGAGAGGTGACATTAGGGCATTCCAAGATCAAAATCGGACCTGAGCGTCCTGAGATGGATTGGCCTGGCTTGTGACTCATGGCAATGCTATAGGAAAGCAGCATCGATATGAGCAATGACACATTTTGAAAGACGGAATGCGCGCTGCGTCACCACTTTGGCTTTTCCTTCTTAGTTCATGCAATGAATATTGGACAAGGTCCAGGTTTATCTCTGTGGATCTGTCACATTTGGTGTCTTCTTATCCAGGCTTCAGGACAGGGCGTCCTTCTCATTGCCACGTGGTAACATTTTTGTGCCTATTCCCAGGATATAAAGTTTATGGTCTTCCAGGGTTTGAAGACACAACACTAAATTTTAATTTTAATAGACAGGCAGTATGGTATAATGGTTAGGGAACTGGGCTTGTAACGTTAAGGTTGCAGGTTCAATCTCCAGGTGGGACACTGCCATTGTACCCTTGAGCAAGGTACTTAACCTGAATTGCTTCAGTTAATATCCAGCTGTATAAATGGATTGTAAAGAAATGTCAACTGTAAGTCGCTCTGGATAAGAGCATCTGCTAAATGGATCATTTTCTATTTAATTTCAATCAAACCGACAATTTCCTGAACCAGTTGCTCAAAGGTGTTCTGTTGTTGATCAATTAAAAGTTAAATCCACAGAATTGGCCCTGTGTGTTTTCACTATATCAATATATTAATAACTCCAGCAAGTAATGGGATTTTGGTGAATAAAAGGCCCAGGGTGATCTGAATCTTGAAAGATTAAAATATAAAACTTTAACTTTACATACAGGAAAGATATTGTAATCCATTCTGTAAAGCACAGAGGCAAAATCTGTCAAAAATGACTTTTTCTAGCAAGTGCTCAGTGATATGATCCATTTTAAGATCTGTTGTAATTGTACTCCAAGGATGGTTTTGACCTGTCTATGACCTTAAGACCATGTAACCTTCTGTATGTGATTTGGTGTGGTCCCTGTCATTGGTTCCGGATTGAATTTCATTAAAGCTGGCTTTGTTCTGGTGATAATTCAACACCATGACTAGTTCTCCTCTGCTGCACACTTTGTACATATATAGACAGTAATAGTTAAGTAGTTCTTTTTTCTCCCGATTCAGAATGCCTAATCATATATATGTAGGCCCATCCCATCAGTCCCCCAATTCTGCTGAGATATGCAGTACTGGAGGACTGTACTACTTACAGTAGGTCTACAGGCGCCTGTGCAACCAGAGGAGTCTGCCTTGAGCAATGAGGTGGCCAACTGAAACCCTACAGCTCTGAGCGACACTGGAGCTAATTATGCATCTCCCTGAGGGGCTGTCAGCCACAGTCAGGTCAGGAACGGCCAGGATACTCCAGACCACTGGGTGTGTTGTTGCACTGAGAACAAATGTTTTTTTATGTATCCCTCATTGATATCAATATATTTCTTGTTAGCCCTGCCTTATACTGTGGCAAACATGAACAGCAGTTCAGTGGCACTAGAGTGGGAGATTTGATTTAGTATGACAAAAACAATGTCCTGCGAGAAAACCAGTGCATAAAAACAAGCATGCACCTTTAAAGGAAAGTAGCCATGTTTATTAAGCACACCACAGGCTTATATAAGCCAATTAAAAACAAATACACTGCCATGCAGGCAGAGGACTTGGAACAGATATGATTGCAGTCAGGCAGTGGTTAGTGGAGGAGGGGAGAGGGTGGGGGTGCTTGATTTCTTCCCTGCTTTCCGTTCTTATAATGGAACATGGGCAGACAGCGCCTGGCAAACGCAAGCCTACTCATAGAAGCGTATATAAGGGGGTGGGGAGTGACCACATAATGTGCTGTGGTGAGGGTCTGTGCTGTAGCTGCTCCCATAATGACTGTCAGTCTATGAGAGTGGGGGCGGGAGAGACATGCAGAATTAAGATCTGGTGACTAGAAGCCCCATTTACCCATGCAGTGTCTACGCAGGAACAATGTTAGAGGTGTGACTCTACTAAGAACCAAGGTGAAGGCAGGCGCAAGTCTATCTGATAATGAGAATATGATTTTGCACTTTGAGCTTTTAAAAAATTCTTTGTTTAATGATTTTTCCCATTTTCTCCCAATTTGGGATGCCCAGTCGTTTCTTGAGCCATGCTCGATGCAGCCGCTGTCAATTATGCAGAGCGCAGACAATCATGTTCTCTCCTCCGAAACATGTGATGCCAGCTGCTGCTTATTTTCACACCGCAGTTCACAAATCAAGCTTGCACAGACATGAGTCAGAACAACTTTATAATGGAAGACTGTGGATGCCCGATTGATCAGCGGGGGTCGCAGATGTGTGACGAGACGCGGACAATCCAGCGAACTGTATCCCTCCCTCCCTGGGTGACGCTATTGTCAATTATGCATCGCCTCGTGGGGCTGCTGGCCACAGTTCACACTAGACTATACTAGACTGTGGGGCTCATCCACACACTAGAGCAGTGCGCTTACCAGGAGCCACCCAGCAGCCCTTGCATTTTGATCTTTAATTAAATGCATATAATTATATGTAGTGCATATTAATTAGTTATATTTTCTGACTGTTGAACCCAATGATCTAGGATTATATCACATTTGTCCTCTTGTACTACAGGGTTACTTACTGGCAGTGCACAGATGAACCCATGACCATCTTATGGTAAAAACGTAGACTTACACTGCTCTCTCACAGCTCCATGAACACTTTAAAGACACAACAACATTCATATCTGCAAGATGGATGGAGTGACAGTGCTTTATCAACATATCCAAATTGTCCCATGTACGTTATTGAGTCCACAACTGGATTAATGATTTGTGCAATACAATGCTCTGTATTTAGTTTTACTACCATATTGAAAAAGACCCTGAGCCCTATTTTGGTGAATTAGGACGGTGTCATTAACGCAGACACAAAGTGAAGACGGTGGCGCTTTAGGGCGTGTCTAACGCAATTTTGGTAATTTTGTAACAAGCGCACCTCCGGCGCAGTTGTAAAAGAGGTTGGATTAACTTTAAAAAAATACATGTGGGTGTGGTGGGGGTTTGGTTTCATAATGGCCAATCAGAACACCTATTTTCTAACCCTTTAAATACCAGTGCGGTAACGCTATAGCAAATTGGCAATTTCCTGACATGGATGAGTTTTGCTCGGCTGCACCAGGAGCGCTTCTCAAAAGAGGAGAGCGAGGAGGTGCGGAAAAGTTGGCGCGTGAACGAGAGGGGGAAAACAAGGCGCACATTAATTTGTTATTTTCATGATTTGAGTTTATATTTTGAGACCTACATTGTTAAAAGAAAGTGTTTTATTTTACCATCTCTTTTTTCCCTTATTTGTAGGCTTTCCAACTTAAAAAACAATGTTTCTTTTCTTCTAACTTAATGTAATTGTTAAATGGAAAGCAATAAATAACAAACTCACAACTGCAACTAGGCCTGTTTCATTTATGTTTGTCATGCAGTAGGCCTACATGCGTCACCCTGGAGTGTGCATCACAAACCGCCTGGATATCAATGGAGTGGACCCCCTTCCGATTCACATAAATGATACCATGGTCAGATGTGTTCAGTCAATGGCACCCAAGCCTCCAGGGAATCCACATTGCGTATAAAAATCCTGTTTAGTTCTCTGCTGGCTGTCGGGTGTAGGAAAAGTAATAAACTAATTTGCATGTTGGACAAGACTGGAAGAAACTGCATGTACAGCCGAACTGATAGCCGTCTGGCCAACACCGGCTACCAAACCCAGGGTATCACTCACAGTATCGCCTTCGGCGTCCAATTATGTACTCCATTTTCTGTAGTGCAAATGGAAAGAATAAAACCCTTTCACATAAGAATTTTTTTTGCATACAAACATATATTTATTTAACAGGTGTATCTTACTGAACGGTAGCGATGGGTGGCCTTCTGGCTTCAGTTTTTCATGTCTGTGCATTGAATAACCACAAGCTGCGGTGAAATAGTTTTTAGCTTAATTGATTACACTTGCAAGTTACCCATGGTTTGGACGATTTGCCTCAACGTGGGGGGAAATTAACAATATTCACAAAACATTCTCATGTGATTTCAGATAACCTTATGTTCATAATAGCTAAAAACTATTTCACCTGAACGTCAGTTATTGTACCGTAAATGTATTAGAAGTCACCATTCATTTTTTTCCCAAAACAATAACTTTGGTCTTGGAAAAATCCATATATGAAGGCTGGTTTGTGGATCCCCGTGGATTGCGTTTGGAAAGTCAGTATAGAGCGCCAGTGCGGGCCGAATGGCACTGGCAAACGGCTTTCTCTCTCACTCTCTTTGCCCATTTCCCCCACGATGGTGTTTACTGCATAGAGGAAAAGGATGTTAGAATATGGTGGTTGGATTTACACGCAAGATGTTTCCTACCTGCTTCCTATTGTTTGTCCTCGTCAATTCCCCAAGGCTCCATAGTGGAGACTGAGAGGGAAAGAAGAGTGTGACCTTAGAGACACAGAGGTTGAAATATTTCACTTGTGTTTTGGCCAAACGTGATATTCAGGTTTGCACCTTCTAAAGTTGATATTACATTTCTTGACTGTAGGACCTTTTAGACCATTTTAGGAAGATATTCCTCACTGGAATATTAATAGAGGATACTGAGTTAAGTTACACAGACGGCCATGCAGTAGTAAAATGTTCCATCTTGACAGAATAAAATCCATTGACTTAACCAAACAGGGTAGTATCAAACTTGTGTATGCCTTCCAACAGTAACAGATTTCCATGTATTGAATTTATACATTCAGAGAAATGAGACTAAGGTTATCATTCAAGCTAGGCTTGACATAAAGGAGGCTGAAAACTAAACCTTTAAACCATGATTACTCCCAAACTGTTTCCGTTTATATTCCTTGATTGCTGAATAATCAATACCAGTAGGTATAGCTTCTTAATTTTATTTTGTGATAGCATTTGCACTACGTTACAAACTTGTGTTGTATTTTCTTACATCTACAAATTATCTGAATTTGTGGATATATGTACTCTTTGTTCTCCGTGATCAAATTCAATAATATTCACATAAATATTAATTAATCTGATCTGTGCAAATCAGACAGTTTATCGCTAATGAAAGTGCACAGAAGTTTTCGCTGAAGTAATTCGCTACACAATTAACGGAGGGATTTAAGTAAAAAGTTTATCCTATTCTTTGAAATGATTTAGTTGATTTATTTAAGAGGAATTTAAGTTTAAGAGGAACATTTGTGAATACTCACAAACTGATTATTGACTTAAATGGCAGGCTTGTTGATTAAGCAAAATAAATGAAAACCGGTTGAGAGCATTGATCAGTCTAAAGGTAAGATTTCAGCCTCCTCTATTCCCAGCTCACATATATAATATATAATATCATTCAAGATGCTATATTGTAAAGGATTTAAAAGCATATTACGGTGAAGGCTGGAAACTTACCACCAATGTGTACCTTTTCTAAACCTTTGCTAACTGGACTCCCCTTCCCTTGCTATAGGAAATCTATTCCAAAATGGAACAGGTTACCCCATTTCCCCCTTTTCCCCCTTCATCTGTCCTATGTCCTGTTTAGTCCAGGATGTCCCTGGCTGTGAGCATCTGGCTGTTTTTGTTAAGTTTCCCCCTTCCTCTTCCTGTTTTTTACTTGCTGCAGAAATCCAGGTAACTGATTGAAAAACATGAGTACTATTATCCCAAACACAGTGCAGCTAGCTAACATCAGATTTTATGTGATGTCCATGGACATAAGTAGAAGCCATTTCATGTTTTACTACTTACAGTACAAATGTCTTGTACAATGGCCACCTCCAGATACTGGATGATATTTCCTCATTGGAGTAAGGTATCATTGCAGTTATTGGCGCTAATTTCTGTATTTACTCAATAATTACTTTGGAACTGCTTTGTGAATGCAGCAGTGCCTGTCCATCCCTAAATTGCATGGCTGAAGCGTGGCGATATGTGCTGATGGACAGCGCTGTGAGATTTTTGTGTTCCGTGTTTTGCCGTGTAGTAGATAGAGCTGAGGAGCAATTGTGAGGGTTCACCTTGAAAAAAACCCTAAATGTCTCTCTCTTTTACATTCAGATGCTGAGATTAAGGCACATCTGGTGAGATTATGTCTTTAACAGACTGTGATAAACTGGTCTCACTAATGAAGAGCAGATTTCTTCCTCACCCTCCAAAAAAGCATGCTTTAATAGGAACTGAGGCCAGTAAATCAGTGGGATTTAACTGGGAAGAATTTACTAGCAGAGACTGGTCTACGAAATGGACTTCCTGGACAGTGAGACTGATACCATATGGTACATGTACAGCCCCCCATATATACTGTACCACTTTTTGCCCAGGTGAGCTTTGATTAGGCCATTATGTCAATGTATTAATTTCAACTAAACATTCAGTGAAATATGGCAATGAGCACTAACTCAATGCACGGTACTGGACAAAAATTGAGACACCAATACGTTGTATTTTCTGTGGCATAGAGATTGAATATCTGGAATACTGCAGGAGGAATACAAAACCATTCTTCCATGAGAAAGTCAATCAACTGACGCTTAGTTGATGGAAGTAGAAAACGCTGTCTCAGGCATCGTGCCAGAATATTCCGTAAGAAAATGTCCTACGTTGCTTGTGAAACATCAGCACTTTGCCCCTGGGCTCCCCCCAAACGAGCCCCAACAATCACCTCTCTTTCAAAGTCACTGAGTTCTCCTTCTGCAGCCATGCAAGCCATAATTATAGGCAACCAGGCCTATCCAGCATTTGTACATATGACCCTGTGCATGCTGGGATGTCATTTGCTTATTCAATAGATGATCCAATTTTGTTAGCCTCTCCTTTGAATATACTAGTTGTCCCTCATTTACCTAGGTGTGCACACACACACACACACACACATATATATATATATATATATATAAAGTACAAATAGTACATATTTGTATATATAGCTCATAATACATTGGCACCCTGACACCCTTCTGATGGAATGTTTATTTATGTTACATCAGCCCTGCTGAATATGCTCTTGCTCTTTAACTAAAGAGCTTGTGGAGTACGTTCCCAGGTGGGACACTGTTACGACACAAAAAATAGCATAGTGTGCCAAGATCTATCCAGTAAAAATGGGCTGACTAAATAAGTTCCAGCATTTGTCAGTCACTTCAAATAATCTTGCCAGCCAAATGCATAAATCATTTATTGACTGAAACCAGATGTTGGCTGGCTGCAGCTTGTTATCTGAAATGAAGTTCAGTTTCACAGGTCTGTTAACCGCATCGCATTTCAGTCAGTGTAACCTGGAACACTGGAACTAGATCTTTCACCACATAGAATATCCGCTTTGGTCTATAGGGGCACCTGCGGCAGGTGTAAGATGTTCCATTGGCCGCAGCTCAGGGTCATTGCAGATGTGCTCTGACACTACTCTCAGCTTCTGGAGAATAACTGCAGCACTGTGTCGTATTCAGGAACTCAGGCCAAGGTACAGAGGGAGTGTGCTGGAGGTCCTAGAAAGGGCTATGTTGGTACATGCATGAAGGGGAAGTGGGGACAGGGGAACTTTTGATGACTGGGACATTTTCAAACACCAGTTCAGCATTTCCTTTTTCTAGTCCAATTGTACTCGTCTGTTTCCTTTCGCAAGAAAACACAACACATCATATTACTCCAGATGTGTATGTTTGGATGTTAAAGCAGCGTGTATTGTGTGAGCATAACTGTCAGTCATTTGTTAGGCATCTTTTGCCTTAAAAGGCCCTAGTGACCTCCTGTTCCTCTAGTGCAGTTTCCCAGCCTTATTCTGTGGACAATACTGCACATTGGATTTATTTATATTTTTGCGGTTTTATAATTGATTAGGCTTGACGAACCTGTTAAGTGAATACTGGCCTGGATTTTACATCTCAGGAGAGTGATCCATTCTAAATCCTTGGAGAAAGAACTGTGTTTTGGGGGGAATGTTGTGTTGTAATAAAATGTTAAAAGTAAATGTTTACACTCATATAACATGATAGGGTGGAGGCTTCAGTTAAGCTTAATTAGTTAAATTAATTATTCTATGCATTAAAATAATCCGTTGAATGACTACTTCATCTTTAATATGTTGAATTATAATGTTAAAGTTAATTCTCAGAAGTAAATTCAATTTAGCAGCATAAACACAGTTACATCAGCACATTTATTTCATTGATATTTTATAAAGACCCAAAACACCAAGTCACTATTCAATCAATCACACATAATTGAGCCAGTTGAAATGCAAACCAGCATGCGCAAAGGGACCCAGGATTAGGACTGGGAAGCACAGCTGCAGTATGTGTGGGGTGAGGAAGGCTGGATAAATTATGGAGTATCAGTACAGAGAACAAGTAAACATGAATAGAAGAGGTGGGTGGCAATGCCCTGCGCTAGTTTGAGTTTGAAAGTGTCTGTGTGCCCTTAAGTGTGAGAGTGCACTGGGTCTCGACAGTCAAGGAGGTCATTTCCCACAGGATATGGTGGAGTGGGGAGGTCAAAAACACATTCACTCAAACGGAGATGGAGAGAGGAAAGGAGACAGGGAATGTGCGGTATGGCCAAGTAATGGTGCAGAGTAATGGTGTGTGATTTGGACTCTGACAATAATGATGAAACAAAATATTTTATAAGTTTAATAAATACCATGAAGCTATAGATTTTTTTATTATTACATATTAATGTTAATTCATAGAAGTGAGGAAGTATCAAGAGCTTTCTTTCTCATGCATATTCATGAAATGACAGAACCATACATTAAATTAGTGGTTTATCAATATTAATAATTTCCCTGCCTGAGTTATCTCTTTAAGTCATTATTGACAGTACAAGTCTGAGTCACTAGCTGACTATGACCAGGACATAATTACAATCACAACTAGAAAGGAAAGTTTGATTTCAAACTTTAGTTCACTTGCCTCTGGCAAATGTTAAAAGCTTAGAAGTAGCAGTATGGAAAGAGCTTTTCATAATACTTTTAATGTTGTAATATTTAGTTTTAATGCAATATTTGGTAAAGTATTATAATTCAGACAATAGCCTTGCAGTAGTATATAATAAATTACATCATAAGCTTGGATGGAGGGATGATGGATAGACAGAGGGAGGATGTAGTAGGTTATACTTCTGTATAGAGATATAGAATATTTAGCTTTATAAAGTATTGTAATAGCCATGTAGTAGTAAGGCTTTTGGTGAGCTAACAAACTATTTGCACCTTGCTACCTAACTCATGTTAGCTAATATAGTCCGATAGCTAGATAACTAGCATTTAAGCCTTTTAATACAAAATGTCTTTCCTGTGAACTGGGAACCAGAGCCAACTTACTAGCCTTCTAGTAAGTTAAGCAGGATGTCATATGTAATTATTCAAACATTGCTGTTTTAAGAAGTCAACGATTGCGAGTTTACTATGATTGAAATGAGCTAACATAGCCAGGGAGCTAACTAGCCAGTACTGGAGATATTGTAAAGGAATGCTTGAGTTAAAGCCTTGGACTGAAATTGATACAATTACAAAATAACATTGACAGCCTCTCATAGTATATCATTGTATAAGTCTGCTGATCAAAGTAGTGTAGCACTTGTAATGTGTAAATGTAGAGAAAGGAACACATCAATTCATGTCAAGTCATGGTAAGAAAGGCCATATGGATACAAAACGGGAGGAGAGAGAAGGAAAACTAGCAAGGAAAGGCACAAAAGTGTTAACTCATAGAACATGAAGGAATGCAATGTTAAGAACAGCCAATGTCAGCTAATATTGGGACAAATTTAATTATTATCATCTGAAACCTGATCCAAAGCCTGATTGTTTTTTTAATAAATGGAAAGGGTATAACATTTAATATATGATATGTTATGCTGGAATTTCTTTGTTAATATGGTTACGTTTGTGTAAGTAGATATAGGAAATACCAGATAATTTATGTCATCATGTAATACAGACTTCATTTAAATGTTTATTTAGGAGATATACAGCTAATATATTTAGCTAAGATATACAGTATCCTGCTTATATATATATACTATATATATATATATATATATATATATAAATATCCTTTTCTCTCATGTTGAAAGGTGTAGCAAACTACTTTAGGAATGTGTAAAAGTATGATAGTTCAGCAGATGTGCATTGTGCACTCTACTGTCTCTCTTTCTGTATGCCACTAAAATATGAGATATTGATCCCAATATGAATATGAGCTAGCTTGCATTCCTGAGTCATGGGCAACTTTCCCAAGAACCTCCACTCCAACACTCATCTGTACTAACACAGTCTAAAACTGGTATTTATAGTCACTCTCTGTACCATATTTGCTTTGGCGGTGTTAGACAACGACAGGACAAGTGTCAGGTATACATTTTACTGCCAAAATAAAGGAAACACCAACATAAATTGTCTTAATAGGATGTTGTGCCACCACGGGCCACCAGAACAGCTTCAGTGTGCCTTGGCATAGATTTTACAAGTGGCTGGAACTCTATTGGAGGGATGCAACACCATTCTTCCATGAGAAATTCAATAATTTGGTGTTTTGTTGATGGTGACCACTTGTCATCTTGGAAGAGACCACTCCCATCAGGATAGAAATGCTTCACCACAGGATGAAGGTGATCACTCAAAATGGCTTTGTATTTATTGGCATTTACCTTGCCCTCTAAGGGGTTGAGTGGATGTAAACCATGCCTGGAAAAATGGATCCCACACCATAACAGAGCCGACAGAACCCATTATACTCAAGTGTTTCCTTTATTTTGGCAATTGTCTGTATGTTACAACATTAGTGTCTCCAAAGCACCTTTTAAGCCTGAACACATTGAGATAATCCTTTAGCTTCTTTATATTGGCAATATTTTATTTTTCTCGTTGGCATGTAAAATGGAAACAATGTTTGGGTATTTGTGTCTAAATGTATGTGTATGTATGTGTGCATGTATACATAATGTATGTATGTATGGATTGGGACACACACACACACAGAAAAATATGTATACATGCACACATACATACACATACATTTAGACACAAATACACACAGAAGGACACATAGAGATAATACATACACAAACTAGGACCCACTGAATTTTTTTAACATTATTTTGGACCCTTGATATTTTTAGAGTGTTCATATTTGTTAAGTCAAATTATATTTTCTTTGAGTGTGCTCTGGTTTTACATTTACTTGTAGTCAGTGTCCTCGGAATTTGTTTTACTGCAACATTGTGATTGTTCTAGAATGCTCTCAGCAATAAATGTTCTTTATTTTTTATTTTATTTAAATAAAACACAATCCTAGTACCTAGTGCCAAGTTGGGTTCATTGTTAAAATACAGTATGTTTCATGTTGAAAAACAGTAAAATGTTAATGATGGGAACTGGCTATTTCAAAGTAAAACCTGCCTCTAATTTGAGTATTTGTTTGAATTCGGTTTTTGTATTATGTGTACATCAGTTAATCTATGTTTTACTTCCAATAGAGTGTGTAAAAAGGTAATTATTGCAGGGCTCTTCACAAAATGTATTACTAAAACTAAATATGTAAATAAAATCAAAAGATACAGAGCAGCGGCAATCAATAGTTTGAATTACACATGCGTCCGCTCACATTTAGTCTGTGTGCATTTTTAGTGTGGCACTGTGTTTTCTGGTCTCGGTTTCAGTAAGGCATTATACGAGGTCCCATGGGAGAAAATGAGTGGAGACACATTTTTTCCACATCACTTTACAGTTTATTGTATGTGCAGTAACCACTCTGTTTGCTCATGCCCTCTTGAAATGCTGAACCCTCAATCAGATCCTCTACTATTGTGTTTTCATACTGTCTTAGAAGATGAACCACATCTGGTTTGGTTTTATGACTCTTCTCATAGTGAAGCGTGCTGTGCCATTTGGGTGGAGGCGTGTGTGTGTGTGTGTGTGTATGTGCTTCCATTTACATGTATGTGTGTGCGCGTGCCTCTCCATGAGCCTGCCTTAGTGCGTGTTTGTGTGTGGTCTCCCTATGCCTTCTTGGTCAATGTAGCCAAAGTCATTCGGTCTGTGGTTAGAGTCTGCAGTGTAGAAGTGCTCGACACTTTAGAACCACAAACAAACCCACTGTTGAGCAATAGCTGGGCACAGGGGCTTTTTTTGATGTTCACACTTGTGTTAGCCTACAGAATGTGTTGTACAGATCAAACAGTGCCTGAAATTTCACGAATATACTTGCAAGTCATGTGATATGTTACATTTATTTTCCAGTGCTGATTGATGATAACCTTGGTTATCAACCTCATCATAGGGCCTAATGCATAGGGCAGGGTAAATGTATGAAGAAGAGCGACTTACAAGATGTGCCTATATACATGGTATGATCAACCATTGTTCACCCAAGAGATCAGTGCAGTAATACAGCAATAGACATCATTGTTGGCAGCTGCATACCGTACCTGAAACACAGGGAAAGAAAAGGTTATTACATAATTGTGGTGATGACAATTAGTTAAATGTACAGATTCAAGTCCTTCTGTGTGGCCCAGTGGTTACAACGTCTGACACTGGCCACGGAGACCGGGGTTCAATTCTCCATCTTTCCAGAGTCGGCTCTGGCCGGGAGCGCCACCAGGGGCGGCGATTGGCTGTCCGCCCCAGGGAGGGGGGAGGGAAGCCGACATGACGTTCGCTGCGCATAAGAGTGGCCCTGTAGTACCAGGTTACGGTCGACGGCTTGGCGAGTGCCATCTTGGAGGAGGCGTTACTTCGCCTTCATCACTACTGGTCGCAGGACTACGGCAGCGAATTCACATTACTAGGGGGGGATTAACATAAAAATAGTGGGTCTAATTGGCTACCAAATTGGGGATTTATTTTACCAAATCATAAAAATTTAAATTAAATAAAAATTTACAGATTCAATGGTAGTGGAGTCTGAAGAGGTGGGTTTTGAGTCTCTTGTGGAAGATGCCCAGTGATTCTGTGGTCCTGATCGAGTGCGGTAGATCGTTCCACCACCGAGGGGTCAGGGCAGAAAAGAGGCGAGACCGCGAGGAGCGGGTGCTTGGGGCCTGGAGGGAAGGGACAATCAGTTTGCCAGAGGAGGCAGAGTGGAGGGGTCTGGTTGGGGTGTAGGGTGTGATACCATCATGATCATATTTATATTTGAAATATTTATGTTTTTATCATAGACAGGTTATAATCACATACCTGTGGAATCCATAGTCAATGTACAGGGAATAGACAAAATAATAGCACCAAACAATATATAATAACACCAAACAATATATAAATATGTATTGACTAATAAGGAGTTGGGCCACCTTTTGCCTTCAGAACAGCTTCAATCCTTATATATCCTCTTATAAAACTGTTATGCAAATGTTTAATGGTTTCTAGTGGGATATTGTACCATTCTTCAAGAAGTAAAGCCTCCATTTCCTTGAGAGATGAAGGCAATACTTTTATGAGAAGTTATGGAACATAGAGTGTGGAGTAGATTCCCACTACTCTGCACTCTATGTTCCAGAATATCCTATAAAGTTTAAATGATCTTCTAATTGGGGAGGCCATGGAAAGTGTTTGAATCCATCCGGGTGTTCATGAAACCACTCCGTTTATCAGTGTGTATGGGGGTGTTATCATCTTGGAATATTGGGACATCTTGAAGAGACAATGTTTGCATCTGGTTGCCTAAAATGGCTTTGTATTATGTGGCCATGATTCTACAATGCAGAGTAATAACTGGACCCAATAGCTCCTTTGAGATGGTTGCCCATACCATAACAGATCCATAACCATGTTTAACAGTTGGGAACAGGGAATGTGGGTTGAAGCCATTGTCTTTCTCCAAACATGAACCCATCCCGATGTAGGAAAAAGAGTAAAAGATGACTCATCAGACCATATTGCTTTCTTCCACTGCTCAGAAGTCCAGGTTTTTCTGCTCAAATTGATCAACACATGATCAACAGCGCAGGTCAATTCTCTACAGTGACTCTAAGTGCAGCTTGTTGGGAAAGGCCAGGAAAGGCGTGGTACAGCTTAGCGCTCCTGGCCCAACGGTCAGATTGTTGTTTTTATTTCAGATTCTCCTCTTTGATCCTCTAATGGGGGTGACCCTAGCAGCAGTGGAGCAGGGAAAGCGTGGCCTGCTCCTGCGACAACTACTATCAGCACAAATGTGGAGCGGCTGGAGAAGGGGGAAGGGGGGCTGATGTGCATCCTGTTATTGTAATTTTTTTAGGCAGGGCAGAGCTGAAACGTGAATCAGCCAATACAAAGTCACAGAGTTGGTCTTTTTCAAATAAAGCTCAAATAAATTTAGTGTGAGAATTGTGCTCTGTGATTTTCATCCCCAAGATGAATTGCCAGCCTATTGTGCTTTGAAGTCATAGAGCTGTTCCACAGAATGTTGAGCGGGGGAACTTTCATTTAGAGAGAAAGAAAGAGAGCTGCTAATGCAGATATGTTGATATACAATGGGATTATATGTGTGTGGGCGGGGGACTTATGTATGTGTATATATTCTATTGTTTTGACTAATTATGACTAATGCTGAAATGTTGCGGAAATGACCTTCCCTGTGAGTAATTCAGTGGTCACCACAGAATTACTAATTGTTGATAAGCTCCTTATCATCTTCCTGTGACAGAATTTAAAACTTTAAGCCCTTTGATTATCACAAATAATTGAATGTCCCCACTTTTCCATAAATGGGTTAAAAACACAGTCTTCCAGTGGCCGCTGGGGTCTGTTTGCTGACCTTGATGTTGGACAGCACTGCAATCTCACAACTCTGTCAGCACAGTGCAGTCCACAACTCCCACTGAGTTCCTTGATGGACATACAAGTGTACTAATTTCCCTTCTAGTGCACACTTTTGTCACGCAAAGAATGGATAAGAAAAACAATAACTGCCATGGCTTTTCCCCATTCCGAACTAGTGAATACATAGTTTAGTTCTACTCACAATATAGGACTCCCACTATAAACAGCAAAATAAATGTTTTTCTTCAGGAAAATTAATGGGAACATTTTAATGCATAGTGCATAGGGTGGTAAAATAAACATTTATTGACTAACATATACAAGTAACTGCCAAACATAAAATAAACACTTGAGTAAATGAGGGATACTGGCGGCTCTGTTATGGCGTGGGGTGCGATATTGACTGCTCCCATTTCTATCCTGATGGGAGTGGTCTCTTGCAAATGACAACTCCCTCAATGCCCAGGGCATGAGTGGTCACTGAATGGTTTGATGCGCATGAAAATGATGTAAACCATATGCCATGGCTGTCTCAGTCACAACATCACAACCCAATCAAACACTTATGGGAGATTTTGGAGAAGAGCCTGAGACAGTGTTTTCCACCATCATCAAGAAAAACACCAAATGGTGGAATTTCCCATGGAATTCTCCAATAGAGAATCTATGCCAAGGCACATTGAAGCTGTTCTTCTGGCTTGTGTGGCCCAACGCCCTATTAAGACACTTAATTTTGTTGTTTCCTTTATTTTGGCAGTTGCATGTAGCATAAATGGAGTGGGTCATGTTGCCATAATCATAATCTCAAACAGTGTGCTTTGCAAATGATAACTGTGGTTATGAAATGGCATAACTCTTTGTTTAATACAAAGCAAGCCTATGGCCCTTTGGATCCTAAACTACATTAACATGCCAGCTAACTGAGCTGTGTTTACATAAAATACAATATTGTGGCAGTTTACCATGTGGTACTTTGTTTTCTTCCCTCTTAGTTACTAAGTGAAAATGTGCCGTACATCTTTATTCAGCCCATTTGCATAGGAGGCTTCATTGAAACCCAAGACTTCTGGTTGTTGATCAAGACGTAGCAGAGAGTACAGTAGATGTGAGCAGTCGGCAGACATGCAGCAGCTGAGGTTTTGTACCATTGCCTGTACAACAAGGACGAGCTCTCAGCTGCAAGGGATTATGGGTTTCATTTTAGTTTACGGAAACATAACCTCACTTGGGTTCTGCTGCATAGTTGTTGCCGTGGCTGAGACGTCAAGACAGGCTTGGTCTAATTTAACTGGCAGTGTCTCTTAGTTTAAGCCTTGCGTGAAATGATATGGATAAGTTTCCCACTCTAGAGCTGTGAATTAGTGAACCCAAATGAATGCGAAGTGTCTTGTATTTGTTGTTTATGGGGATCCTTGGATGCCACAAACGATGGGAAATATCTGTGCAACTGCATTTCATTGACAAACAGGTCTATCATTTACAGTAATTATTGAATTATTCAGTTTTATCTCATGTTGTTGGTGACTATTTGTTTGACTGTGCTAATCTACCACACATTCACATAATAGCTGTTTAATTTGGGATTGCCACATGAGTGGATCTCTATACCAGCCCAGCTGTACAGTAGTGAGATTTTGGCCTTCAGTTTCATTAATGAGAATGAATAAAGGGCAGCCTATAATTTATTTGGGTATAATATACAAGCAGTATAATAATTTTTATGGATTATTGGAATTGGGTATGCATTTTGTGCAATAATGGCAAAGGGCTCTATTTGGCAGAGGAGCTCAAATGTAGCACAAAGTATACATGTTTTCTTTAAACCAAAGGTGCCTTTTTTAAACCACATTTATCTTTATAGTCTGCTAATCAGTGTCCCTTACGCTGCTATGTATTGTGCAACCTCCCCATCTTCTTGTGTTATTCACTATTCATTCGTTTTTGGAATAGGGGAGGGAGAAAGTGAATCTCTGCCTCATAGTGTGTTGTCCTTTGCCAGCAATTTGAAATTGTCCCCATTTTCCATGGCTAGGCTGAGGTCACTGAGTTTCTAATTGTACAAGATCTGTCTTTGTTTTGTACACGATCACCATCTCTTAAAGTGAAGGCATACTGTTAGTTTGTTGTCATCTATTGTGTAGAATGGCAACCATATTTACTTTGATTTTTGCTTTTTGATGTCATTGTCCCCATATTCCACACAAGAATATTTGGTGTGTTTTATCATTTGGTTTATTTTGATATGTGGTGGTTTTGTTGCAGGGCTAGTCTGAACATGGTACATGTTAGTACGGGTAATTGGGTTCTTAAACTTCACAGGCATTACCACTTGCATTTTGAATGCTTCAAACTGCATCTGAATCTTGGAGACTTGCATTTAAATGGATCCAGAAGTTTATGAATGATACTAATTCTTCTCTGCATGCATTTTTAAAAATTAGTTTTGACTTTTACGAGGTTGTTGCAAAATAGTATGGTTTATATTGACCGCATATACATTTTTGTATAGTTAAGCTGACTGAGTAGACTCAGGAAATGAGACTAGATAATGTTATCATAGAGTTTAGTTCATATTATAATCAATATATGTGTTTTGAAATGTCATAGTGATGTTACATACAATGCTCAAAGGGTTCTTTATTTTGCATACCCTACCCTGTTAAAGCTCCCTGATGCACTGATTGCCAGACCACAGTAAGTGTAGTTTTGGGCCCACTAACTACCCATTAACTAGTCACTACCACGACTGGCAATTTTGCTCTAGCAAAATTCTGCTGTAATGCATATTCTGTAGGAAAATCTTGAACCGGGTAATTTGGGGTTTGACTCCATATTATGTACCATGGGCCTGGATGGATGCAGACTTTTCCAACTGCACCACAATCTCAGTCATGTACATATGGGTTTGACACATTGTTGGACTTTAACTTCACGCCCTGACCTGTGTGAAGAATGCAGTACTTTATGCACCTACTTTTGATTTGATTATATCATATACTTTACGACTACACTTTAAATAAGTTTGTGTCATATACCTGCATGCAAGATGGAATCAATCTGTTTCAAATCAAAGTATTCTTTTTTTGTTTTTTTGTTAGGTGGACATGTTTATGGGAATATGGTGTAAATGTGATCAGTAGTTTAGTGATCTGGACGAAAACCAATTTGACTCTTACTCAAAGCACTGCTTTTATTAAGGAAGTTTAATAAGAATCGTGTGTTAAGAATACTACTGAATACCTTCCCCAGGTCACTGCTTACACAGATTCTTCTGTATTTGCACTTAGTTCCATGTGTTAGGAAATCAGCCAGAGTCGAGTATAAGATTGAACAGTTTAAGCACAGCTTTCTGTAGCTCAGGCTTGCTGTTTGTTAGCATTTCAGTCCTAAGGTCATCACGTTCTTTCTCTTTCTCTCCAACCAGCTTTTCCAAAGCATTTTGAACATATAAGACCGTCCGTTCCTCCCCTCCCTGCAGTACGTCTGTCCCTTGGTCCCTCTCTTCCCTGTCTCCATTGCTATCTGTCTCTATCCCTTCTCCATCTCTCTATCCCTTGGTCTTCTTCTCCTTCTCTTTCTCTCTCTCTCACAACCAGATTTTTCTACATCCTTTATTTTTCCTCCCCTTAAAGTCTCCCTGTTCCAGAGAATGACTAATATTTTCTACCTCAATTAACAGTTCAACCCATGGAGAGGGAGGGAGAGGGAGAAAGAAAGAACAGCAAGATTTTGATCAATGCCATGTGCTCTGTGTCCTGGATTTCACAACAGTCAGAGGAAGAAAACCACATCTTGTCACACTCTTATTTAACAGATGCTTGTTATTAGACTGCTAACTGTCACAACTGGCTTAAAAGGGGACCGAAAACACACCTGCTTTTGAATTTTGTGAAAGTGTATTTTTGTAATTTGGCACAGGACACATGTCACGTGCATCAGTTTGAAGAAGAGGCCAGCCAGCATGATGTGATTTTCCCTAATTGAATGTAAAGCGGTTTTGGCAGTAAAGAGTTGTTCCCAAAAATGTAGATTCTGATTTTGTAATTACAAGGTTAGGAAGAGACTTTGGGATTTGATGTTACCGTCATGCATTAACAATTATGGTTTGATTTTGTATTAAATGTATCTTTTCTATATGATAATATGGCATGATAATTGATTTTAAAGCGTTATTTCTGTGAACACAGACCTGGGCCTGTCATTTACAATTTCTGGGTTGAATTACTTCTAAATTCATCCTTAAGCACAGACGTAGGATTTTTCACACCAGGAATTAATTTTTTCACATGCATTACTTTAATGATCATTTCTCAATTGTGTTATTTTGATGAAACTGCCATGAACTACAGAGCTCCAGCATTGAAAACAAAAGAGGAGGAATTACTCTGAATCTGAGATAATAATTTTGTCAAAGATGTTCTGTGAACCTCCTATACCTATAGCATGACACTCCTTTAGCAAAGTACATTTAAAACCAACAATTTGCAGAAAGTTACTTGGTGTAAGATGAACTCTTAACATAGAAAAAAGAAATGGCTTGATCTGAAGTACAGTAGGATATTGATTAATATTGTGTATTTTTTTATTGAAACATAGTTGACTTAAAGAATGCCATTACTCTTACCAAATGTTGCATGCAATTCAGATTAGGATTAACTTCATGAGTGTGATACACTTCATATTGATGTAGGAATCTAATTTTGAAATGAGATCAAATCGTAAACATTGGATATTCCCTTGTATTGAATTGAGCTTTGTTTGTGGTTCTGTGTGGCTCAGTAGGTAGAGCATGGCGTTGGCAACGCTTAGGTTGTGGGTTCAGTTCCCACTGGGACCACATATACTGAAAAATGTATGCATTCACTACTGTAAGTCGCTTTGGATAAAAGTGCCTGCTAAATGGCATATATTATATTGTTCAAAATCTTTCCATTTATCCGATTCATATGGAGTGTCTATGAACTCAAAGAAGAGGATTCTTAAGTTGTAAAATCATAAAACAAGGCTTTTGCATTTGTTTTCATTGATGCTGGAGCCTTTCTTAGAGAAGTGTCTCAGAGCTTGGTTGCTAGCACAGTCTTATGCATTGGCTATTCATTTGGTTGAGGAGAAATGCCTCACGTTTACAAGCCAAGAATGCAAAAATTGATACATTTATTTGCATTTACTAAAAAATATCCATAGCACTCATTTCATCATATGTTACCCATTTTTATCCACTTTAAAAATCTGTATGTGAAACACATTTTTAAAACATGGAAAGTAAATGCAAGGCGTGTTGATGAAAGCCCTGACAAATCTATGTGTGTGTGAGTGTATGAGTGTGTGTGTGTGTGTGCGTGTCTTGTAATGCGTAATCCTCTATTGTTTAATTGGGCCACATCAAAGTTGGGCCGGGTGAGATCGTCTGCTTTGTTCATTGAAACCATGCCAAAAGGTTATTAGTATGTCTCTGACGCTGGCGGGTAATTGGAGACTCTTACAAATTCCAGACACAACCTCCATGACACCATGTGCCTTGAGTGAGATGCTTGCTATGAGATGCTTATAGTAGTTTAGTTTAATGTGTGTATACACACAATAGGAGTGAGTACTATTCGTAGCAATAAGCAGTTTTGTAATGTTCCTGGCAGGTAGAAGTACATCTGATTCCTTAAAGAGTAGTCTCTTGTACATTTTAGTTAGACAAGTGGAAGACATTCCCCTGTTATTTGATTATTTGTTAAGCCATTTTACTAGTTTGTGGCATTTAGAAAAGCTAAATACGCTAAAAGGACACTCCAGATTGTGAGGTGGTGTAATCCACCTCACGTTTCAAAGAGGAAGGTTCTGAGAAATTATTCTGATGAAAGACAGAAACAAGCAAAAATAGACTTTATTGAATTAGTCCTAAAGAGCAGTTGAGGAATCTAAAATATAATATGCTGAATAAAGGCCACCAATATAATTGAATTCACCTGGCATGCTTTGTAGATGGAGCTGTTGTATTAAAGGCATATGCACTGCTGTGCATAAGGCACACTGATAGAATGCTCAGTTCCAAGTCGTTGTGCTTTTCTTTGTGGCTGTGCATTCATTTCAAACACAAGCTGTTTCTCATCACATAAGAATCCTTCTGTGGTTAAGAGTTTTTTTTCCTAATAAAGCACAATGAAATGAGAAAAAAGGTCATTAAAAATATTTACCCCAGTCAAATGACTGCAATTGACTTGTAAAGCCAATTGCCTCTTTTAATGAAAGCTGTTAATTACCCTGTTTTTTACTATTCTGTTTGTGTGTGTGTGTATTTGTGTTTGTGTGTTAGGGAACTGGGTTTGTTTAAGGTTTTTCCCCAGGTGGGGGTTTTGTTTGTTTGTTTTCCATCTGTATAAATTTGAAAGAAATATCGCTGGATAAGAGCGTCTTCTTTGTGTGTGGTGGGAAATTTGAATATCCTGATGCCTTCAAAATCAAAATCAGACTGAATTAGTGTCTTACTAAAGATGAACAGATTGAAGGGGATGATATTCCCAGAACACCAAGGGCATTGTCTTCTTTTCATATTTACAATGTACATTGGGGGCAGTCATTCTTTGAGGCATATAGAATTGTGCAACACAGGCCTGCTAAATTGATTTCAGATGGTCTGAATTGCATTGTCATTATTGTCATCGTAATATTTTTGCCTCAAATCTATGGGTGTTACCCTGCCCTGGCGTACATTCTCCCAAAACATCCTCACTTACTGTACATTCTTTACTCAACGTTAAGGATGAAGTGCAATCTGGTAAGATTATAGTTTTTTGATGGAATTAATTCCCATGAATAATTGCACAGTAATATAAAGACAGTTTCCTTGTATTATCATTTAAGAAATGTTCTATAGGAGTTTCTTGGTACTTACAGTGCATTTTGATAGCAGTACTGGCACAAAAACTGTCCATAAAACAGAGGGGAATAGCTTTGGCCAGCAGTACTTCAGCGTGACACAACATGTGTGAAATACAGTTGTTTCCCATGGCGACTGCATGATCAGTGTGTGCCTGTGTGGCATTGTTCTGATCATTTTTTGGGGGAGTTGTGCAGGAGGCCCTCGCTCGCTGGGCTGGACTCGGTGCAGTGTTTGTTGGGGGCCCCTGGAGTCTCTCTCCCTGCACGCTCCACTGACGGTTGCCTTGTTGATTGAGACCAGATGGCTGCGTAGCATGTGCGTGGATTGGGACAGAGACGCTGCCAAATCACGCAGGGGACAAGATCAGCCTCGATTAATAACATGATGAGAACTGGAGCCGCGTTCCTCTGCTTTCTAATCCAGAATTCACTCTATTTTTCTCCATCTCAAATTCCTGTGTTTGATGTACTGCATGGAGAAAGTTTTGTGCAGCTTAACAGGGGACGGTTGGGTTAAATATATGCTGGCGATAGCTTAATTCTCTACTAATTCCAAGACTTGTAGCTAAACTATATAAATATAATAAACATAAAGGAATAATATGACCAATGTGACAAATGCAAAAGGGTAAAGCAACAACGAATTTAACCTTTTTGGTTTAAGTTTTCTTTTCTTAACAAAATGTTATGGTGATGATTGTTTTAATTGACTGATGACCACATTCAAATCTCATAATACACAGGTTGCCTAAGACATGCTGTTGCTGTTGCTGTTTGCATATTTATAATTCATTTTTCAGAATCTGTGCTATTTCCAAATACTATTATTATTACAGAAGCTGTTGAAGAACCACCAAAAAAAACCCATCAAGTTTAAAAAAAAAATTGTATGTGTGTGTTTTCAGGTCTACCGCCCTTGGTCTCATAGGATGGAGTGGTCTTTAAAGGGGTACACCACCCTGCTATTTCTATGTTCTTTCACGCTGGATTTCACATGGGCTTTGGATCCTGGAGACCCTAATGTTTGCAGCCAATGGGAGAGGTGAGACAGGTTGCATGTACTCTGTGAAAAAAATATCTATAAATGCTTTATCCATCACAGAATTCAAGGAACGTTTTATTCAGCCATTTTATTCAGCATTCACACTATAGAAGCTGAGGTGGTCAAGTTCAGTAAACCATGAACTTGAGGAAAATGGTTTGCTATGTTATGAAGAAATGATTGTACTTAAACACTGTGTTTGTGTGTGTGTGTGTGTGTGTGTGATGTCTTTTTCCAGTTACACTACCTCGATCAAGGAATCGTACACCCACCCATTTGACCGGGTATATGAAGAGCCCTGTTCTGATGCCTGGAGCTTCTACAGATGCACCCGTCACAGGTCTGTGTGTCTCCCTGGCAGCGCTGGGTCACTTCCTGTTCAACAGCCCAGGGACTCATGGGTCTGTTCTTGTGTCACAGGATCATCTACAAGACGGCATATCGACAGGCCGTAAAGATGGACTATCGCAGGAGGTACCAGTGCTGTCCCGGCTATTATGAGAGCAATAACAAATGTGTCCGTAAGTATTTCAACTTCATGACGGAGTAGCTTGGCAACAGGTACACCGACACTTTAAAATACACCTCTTCACATCAATGTTTATTTCACCTGATCTGAGCTAATGTCTGACAGGTGAGGCAAAGTTCATGTTTCCAAAATCATTGTAACACATGCATGTATGGCGTAGTGTGAAGAGAATCGGCTAACTTTACTTTGATTGTGACCGGGAAACAATTGAAACTTAAGTGGCACATTAGTGGCAAAATTTTTTGGTATTGTTGGATATTACTTCTGCAATGTTTCTTATTTCAACTTCAGGGTTCTCACTGGCCCGGGAAAACCTTGTTGAAAATTAAAGCATGTGAAAGTGCTTGGATTTTCTGATGGTTTATGAATTTTACGAAACTCCTTTTTCCGTAGCTACATAAAACATATCCTGCTCAATTAATATCCAAACTGTTTGGAATTCAGTGATATCAGAATCCTATTTCCAAAGCACGAATCTTCCAAACTTGTTACAGTGTGAGGGTGGGGTTTTGTGTCTTCTAAGGTCAGTTATATGATCATTTGTTTGCAAATAAGGTCCTTAAAACTTCAGATTAATTGGTATTGAAGGGCCGCTAAAAGTCCACAAATGTTGCAATAGGAATACCATTGGAACCCTGTTACTTTACTTTCCTTTTTTCATTTCTTACAAACCATATGTTAATTTCAGTGACCAATGAATTGACAATGTTGTGTAAGAAAGGAAAAACTTGCAGAATTTTGACTAAGTTGAATAAAAGCACATTGTCCTCATATTTATCTAGCCACAAGCATCCTGACAATGTTATTCTCCTTCCAGAGTCCTGTATTTAGCCTTTGCTACTGTTATACTGGCTCATACACCACACAAAGGTGTTGTACATCTGTATTTTATTTGCTTTCAATGACTTTGTCTGTTTAATGTTCTCCTTCCACTGCCTGCCTGTGTATGTTCCCCCATCTGTGCCAGCAATTCTCTCACTGTGCCCCTCCCCCGACAGCCCGCTGTACCAAGGAGTGTGTCCATGGGCGATGTCAGGCCCCGGACCGCTGCCAGTGTGAGGGCGGCTGGCACGGGGAGGACTGCTCCAGCGGTGAGTTACCGCATCCCCCACCCTGCGCGCAAGCCTCACACAGAGCGCCCCCCTGCCTCACTCCTAATCCAAAAGGGTTTATAATTAATCCCATATTATCGACTGCCTCTTTTCACTTCCCTTTATCGCCACCTTTATTTATTTATTTACTCCCTTTGATCCGAAAGTCAAACTGCTTCATTGCCCTTTGTTGAAGGACTCTTAAGTCCGCTGCTGTCTGATGTCTTCTGAGTGGGGTTCTGAGAACAGGAAATGGAAAATTGAGTCTTCAGCTCTGGGCAGAGGGCCGCGGTGAGGTATTGGGACAGCTCTGGCGCTAGACGAGGCCAGGGGCCCGGATCAGAACCACTGAATTGCTGGTTCCCGAATGCCTGATTGTTGAGCTAATTGGGGGAAGGGAAAGGGCTGGAAGTGAATACGGTGCACACACAGTACAGGAACACTGCTGAGAGACAAACTGATGTAGGAGAGGCCATTCGTGCAGCTCCTCGATGGCCTAACGCCACTGGAAGAAAAGGGGGAATTTTCCCGTATTCAGGAACATTCCAGAGATACTGGGAACCTGCCTTTTTAAACTGATGATTAACTCATTAAGCATATGAGATTGGGATGTCTTGAATTCATCGTAGTAAGTCAGATGTAAACAGATGAGCTGCCATGTGAACGATGGAGAGGATGTGGGCGGAGCCCTGAGGCAAACACATGGTGAATCACTTTGATGCAACGATGCCATTGCGTGTGTTTATGATGACCACTTGGCTCACATTCTTAGAGGTCCATTTCCCATGATGCACAAGGGCAAAAAAACTGCAAAAAGGGCCTGGGAACTGGCCAAGATAGGGTCAGTACTCTGGTCAGATGAAGCCAACTGGTTCCAACATATTTTCTCCAAGCTCACATGTGAGTAGCCATATTTTCTGGGGTCTGGGGTTGTTTAAACTGTCCACCTCCATTGTAATAGTCATACTCTATGGATCCCTATCTCAGTCCTTTGGATACAGTCCTTTTTTTCATCGGAGCATGTTATAACATGACTTGACACATATGTACACTGATATGCTTAAACATGGTTATACAATATATCCCATTGATGAATAATCCATTGGTGCGTCGGAAGACAAACATGATCCTGTTTAGAAGTATGTCAGAAGACATGGTTCTCTAGAACCAGCATTTTTCTAATTCAATTTGAACTATTTATGGCCATGGTAGTAGAGAATTTTTAAAGGCATGGATACTGTGTGCATATGTTTTAAGGAGGAATCAAGAGATGAAAAAAAGCTCACGCTTTACATAGTGAAACTGGTCTTTTTCATGCTTTTTTTCAACAGCATAACCCTGTCAGGATGAAAAATAATAGGGAATATTTATGACATGTCCTGCTTCACGGTGTATTAAAGATCCCCCTCATCTTCAGTCGCCAGCCGTGTCACTGGCGGGAATGAAATCTAACCCCTGTGTGAATCACGCTTCTCATTCAAACCTAGACCATTGCAGCCCCCACTGTTAAGTTCCAGATTTGAGCCTCATCTGTCTTTTTAGCTCCATGCAAATTGGCTTGTCAATAGTATGTAATGTTATATTCTGAAGCCAGTGCAGAATTAGATATAGCATGCTTCTCTGTGTGCTAAAATGCATTTGTGTTTGTACTTTGGGGAGTGAGATTTCCATCAAGAGTTTCTGTCAAGTGTCAAACACTATTATATTTCATTACTGTGCTTAGCAGACATCTTTATCCAGGGTGACTTTTATAATTTGCTTTAAACGTACCCTTGTCTGCAACTGGCTATTTGCTGAGGCAAGTCAGGTCAGGTTCCATGGCTAAAGGGTACAGCATTAATGCCTCACTGTATTGCTGTCTCAAATCTGGAGCCTTGAGGTGAAAAGTCAGATGAACTCACCACTACTTCATGCTGTCCCTTAGAGTCATTGCTAATAGAGAGTGGATACCTGCCTTTACTCCCACTCCTGTGGTATTGCTGCAGGACTGATACAGAACAGCACAATGCTCCATTTCCATTCCAAGCCCAGTGATACAGGTGTGACTCCTTGTCTTTTAGCCTGTGATGAGAAGCACTGGGGTCCTGGGTGCAGTCAACTCTGCGCGTGTGAGAATGGGGGCCACTGCGATCCCCTCACAGGCTCCTGCCAGTGTCGCCGAGGATACACAGGCACCCGCTGCGAGGACCCCTGTCCCCCTGGGACCTTCGGCAAGGGCTGTCTGCAGCAGTGCCTATGTGGAACTGGCGGGTCTTGTGACCCAGAGACGGGGGAATGCCGATGCAGAGAAGGCTTCACTGGAACATTGTGAGTATCAGTCTGCTCACTACCCTGGCATATTGTCTGGTTGTTTGCACTGTAGTGTACATTGATGCAATGAAGAAATGCATCAGGTCATTCCTTCTTCTGTACAATGAGCCTCCCAATACAAGCAATACATTAGGGTCCAAGAACTAGAAACTGGGGTGGTATCAAATGTCAAGCTTAATCAATCAAGCAATGTTAAAATTGATCCCCTTGTTAGAAATAACAGACGTCCCACCACAGACACAGAGATGCAAAAACATAAGAATAGAATCTTAGCAAGTATAATGATAAGAGCAGGCCAGTCAGCAAATCTTAGCTCATCATTTGTATTCTCCAGTGAATGTATTAGTGTGTCGAGTTTGCTCTTGAAGGTCTTTATGGCGTCAATGAGGAATTTCCACTTGTGCCACTCTGTTCATAGAACTCAATGTTCGGATTCCTGCAGCCTATTTCTGAAAATATATGATAAGGGGATGTTCAGCACTAATCTCTCTTTCTCTTTCTCTTTCTCTCTCTCTCTCTCTCTCTCTCTCTCTCTCTCTCTCTCTCTCTCTCTCTGCCACTTTCTCTTTTTCTCTCCTCTGCCACTCTCTTTTTCTCTCTCTCTCTCTCTCTCTCTCTCTCTCCTCAGCTGTGACCAGCCCTGTCCAACAGGACGCTGTCCCTACAGATGCCCCTGTCAAAATGGAGGCAGTTGCCAAGGGAAGAGCGTGTGCAGATGTCGTTCTGGATGGACGGTAATATTGTCCTCGCTGCCAAAACTGCATGTCGTCCCCAGAAATCTATGACATTCGTTGAGTGTCGTTTCTCTCTGCCGTGCCGCTGAGCTCTGAAGGAGTTTATGCGATAGGTTTCCTCTTTTTAGAGAGGCTTTATATTCAGTTTACGGACTCCTCCTTGAGGTATGACAATGATCCAGGCACACTCTGTGCCATGCCTTTCCCTCTTGGCATTGGTGAACTAGGAAAGGACTATAGAATGGACTGATACCCACTAACATCAAGAGTGGAACATTAGGGGGCGGTTCAGTGCATCCTGCTAAAGCACTGGTTCAGTGTCATGATGCAAAGGGTATGCTGGAATCCTGACTGTGTCAGTGCTGACTCTCTCTCTCTCTCTCTCTCTTTCTCTCTCCCTACCCTCTCTCTCTCTCTCTCTCTCTCTCTCTCTCTCTCTCTCTCTCTCTCTCTCTCACACACACACACACACACACACACACACACACAGGGAGCAGTGTGTGCGGAGCGCTGTGAAGTGGGCAGGTTCGGGCTGAACTGCTTTCAGGAGTGCGTGTGTCACAACGGTGGTCAGTGTGACCCAGAGAGCGGACGCTGCCAATGCTCTGCAGGCTTCACGGGGGACAGGTCTGTATTGATCCAGTAATTGTGGGTGGAAAAAGTGCTGCGAGTGACACTGAAGATACAGAGACCCTTATGCCCTTCAATAATTGGAGGGAAGATTACTTGTACTTACATACCCAAAATATATTTTTTTATGTCTCATACATGTGATGTCATATTGTAAATGTCCTGCATTGCGTGTCACAACAAGCCATGGACTATGTGATATTGGCACAGATGCAGTGGGGAGTGTCCAGTGGGCAGCTATGGCCATGCCTGCGAGGGCGTGTGTGACTGTGCCAATGGAGCGCGCTGCTACAACATCCACGGAGGCTGTCTGTGTGAGCCAGGGTTCAAGGGCCCCCACTGCAGGGAGAGGATGTGTCCGGAAGGGACATACGGCCTGCACTGTGACCATCAATGCCTCTGTCACAGCACGCACACACTGAGGTTAGTGCAGCTCAGTCACATCACACACGCACACATACACACAGACACACACATACTGAATATCCACACAGATCCACACACTCACACACACACACACACTGAGGTTAGTGCAACTCTCTCACCTAATGCGCGAACACATACACACACAAACACATACACACACATACTGTATATTCACACACACACATACACACACTCACATACACATGCTCAAACATACCACCACCAAGGTATGCTGTAGACTACAACTAGATCCAACTGGTTCTGTCTGCATTTGTCTTACATGTGACTGTGTCTCTGTCTCTGGGCATTGGCCAGCTGTCATCCAATGAAGGGGGAGTGCACATGCCATCCGGGGTGGGCGGGCCTCTACTGCAATGAGACCTGCCCACAGGGTTACTATGGCCACGGTTGCCAAGAGACCTGCCTGTGTCTGAACGGAGGTGTCTGTGACAGTGTGAGCGGGCGCTGCCAGTGTACCCCAGGGCACAGGGTGAGTGATCAATATTGAGATGGTATTATCTGTAGACGTGGTACAGTGGGGAACATCTTCTCATTACATTTTTTCTTGTGATCTTCCTTTATCAATTTAAGAAAGTTGTTATGATTTCTAAATTACTCATCTAATAAATGTCACCCATACAATGTGAAACTACATTAATTCAACCAGAGGTTACTAAGCCATGGCTCATGATTCAAAATGCATATTTAATGTCTGTTTCAGAAATTACATTTATGTTACATTAAAACAATATACACCTGATCAACAAAGAACAAATGCCCCCTCCAAAGATAGAATTATTGACATCTGTTTCATGAATGTTGTAGTGACAGTGGTACGTCTTTGAGGGAGATGTTTCAGGCAGACCTGCTATGAACTGCATAGCAGACTGTGGTCTGAAATGAAGGAGGTTCTTTGTTTGGTTGTGGGCCGTGTGCCCTGGCATGTCCAGTTTACCCCATGTGTAGCATTATCTCTGCGTCTGAGGTGTTGAGCTCAGCCTGTGATAGGGATGGCAGTGAGTTGGGAGGTCATGGTTGGTCTGTCCTGCAGGGGGCACACTGTGAGAGCCACTGTGAGAAAGGCTCCTTTGGTAAGAACTGCTCACAGTCCTGCGCCTGCACAAACGCCCTGGCCTGTTCCCCTATCGATGGAACCTGCTTCTGCAAAGAGGGTGAGATGCACACACACACACACACACACATACACATACACCCACACACACACACACACACACACACACAGGCACAACATGGCACACTCAGACAGTCACACACAGACATATGGTATGTAGATACACACAGACACACATACTCACACACAATCATACACAGTCATATTTAGACACACTCGAGACACGTACGGGCACATTTAGACACTATTTATCCACATACGGACATGCAGAGTCATATGCAGATATTCTCAATCACATCCAGATGCGAACTGGCTCATGCAGACACATCCAGCCATATCCATCCACACAATAATACAGAGGCACACCCAGCCACACACAAATACATGAGATGACACACAGCCAAATGCAGATGTTTTCAGTCAGACACAAACAGTCATACACGGTCATACGAGGACAGGCGCAGTAACAAAGAGACACAATCAAGTGCATATGGACCCATTCAGGCCCACGCAGACACATGCGTTCAATAGCATACATTCAAAGATGCATGTTGTCACACACAGGCATCACAATTGGACAATTGGTCCCGGTCAGTGTTCAGATTGAGATGAAAGCAGCTGGAACTCTTAAGATGTGCTTAAGATGTGCTGTCACATTATGATATGCCGAGACAATGACATGCACACACATGCATTCAGAGACACTCACTCTAGATCTGAAACACAAGGGATTTTCTTCTTTTCATTTTCATTTTTCATTTATAATAATGTTCATAATTGTTTATAATAATGTACCATTTATGTAATGTAATGACCCATTTTGTGTCCAGGGTGGAAGGGCTTGGACTGTTCCATCCCATGCTCCCCTGGGACATGGGGTCCAGGCTGCAATGGTACATGCCAGTGTACCAATGGGGCCTCGTGCAGTCCAGTGGATGGAACTTGCACTTGTACTTCGGGTTGGCAGGGGGCGCTGTGTGACCAAGCATGTCCAGTAAGTTACACAGTATTACATAGTTAGACCTCAAGTGAAAATACATTTATTTTATTGTTGCTGGTATCTTCCAGTTCTTTAATTATTTAACGTAACTCCTCATTTCCACTGGAAAGAAAGTTGTTTGACATGCTTGGAACATTCCAACTTATTTTCTGCACCAATATTGAGAATAATATGTTCTGTCGAAACTGTAGGCCACCATTCTGGCAGGGTTAGTAGAAATTACTTTTCCCTAAAATGGCTGACACAAGCTAAATCACACAAGCTCTTTGTATTGGGAGAGAGCCCTTGCTGTACCTTGTAACATAATCAGAACACCCGACATTTTCCCTGATATTCCACATTATTCTGTATGTTACAACTGTTATGTAACATACGGATGTAACAGGACTCAGCTGAGGCCTATGCCAATGTCGTGCTAGGCTGACCTTGACTATTGTTGCATGAGCATAGTGTGATGCCACATGACATTTGATCATGTGACACTGTGCACAGGTGGGAACCTATGGACCAGGCTGCTTACAGAAGTGTGACTGCCTCCATGCAGACAGCTGCCATAGAGCCAGCGGGCAGTGCCAGTGTTTACCAGGGTGGAATGGTAACATGTTTACAGTTTCTGCCAGATTTGATGAAGACAAACCGCTTGAAAGTAGCTCTGTTTTACATCACAATGAAAAGCATATGTTGTCTTAATTCATGACTTTTCTTTCCCAGGCGCCCGCTGTACCCAGCCTTGTCCAGAAGGCTTCTGGGGACGCCAATGCAACCGGAGTTGCTCCTGCCTAAACAGCGCCACCTGTCTGCCACACAGTGGGAGTTGCATGTGTCGCCCTGGGTACTGGGGTTCACAATGCCAGCATAGTGAGTATGGGCTGTCACCATGTTGTAAATGCATTGCTGTCTGTGTCATTTTCTGTTGGATGTACAGACTTTTTGTCAATAAGGATGTTTTTGCATTTGGCTGTTGTTCAGATGGTCCTCCTCCATATTCTGCTCTTATTCTTTCTCTCTCTCTCTCAGTTTGCAGGGCTGGTGTGTACGGTTCCCAGTGCAGTGTGGCATGCCCCCAATGTGTCCACGTCTCCTCTCCCTGTCACCATATCACAGGAAAGTGTGTGTGCGACCCAGGGTACACTGGATCCCTGTGTGACCAAGGTGAGGCCTAGTTCATGTCCTGTCTCATTCAATATATATTAAAGTTAAGCAGAGGGGTAAACAAGTGACTAATTAGATGGCATAGACCTTATTACAAAACTTAATTCAATCATGCAAACTAAAATCTTTATTTCACCTCTTCACATCCCATATTAGAATGTAATTAGCTAAGCAGTTACCCAGGTTATTATTTTATTATCCTTTGTTTTCTTGCACAGCAGAGACCCTTATCCAGGGTGGCATGAATAATATTTCACCTAGTATTCTTTAAATAAGTACAGCTGGATATTTACTTTACAGTTCAAATAGGAGCACTTTGCACAAGGGTGCAGTGCTGTACCTTTGATTTGAACCTGCAGCCTTCTGGTTAGGAGTCCAGTTCTGTTATGCATTCTGCCACACTGCCACCTGGATCTGAAATGTGAAGTCTCTGGGATGTGTGTTACTCAGCATGCCCAGTGGGACACTATGGGAGGCAGTGTGGTGGAGTGTGTCGCTGTGCCAACAACTCTACATGCCATCATCAGGACGGGTCCTGCCACTGTAACCCAGGCTGGACCGGGTCAGACTGCTCCCAGCGTGAGTCTCTCTCACACTTACACATACATGAATGCGCACACACACAGACACACACACACACGCACGTGCAAATGCACAGACCGGCACACACATATGGAAAATCATGTACAGTACACAGTATTACACATAGTACACCCACTGAAAAAGGTGCGGATGCCTCTATTCAATGCAGTGGCTAATTCTTCCTTAACTAGTGTTACGTAAGGAAAGAAAAGCACTTCGGTAAAACAGTAACACTTGCTTAATTGAGTTACTGAAAGTGAAGGACAGTGTGCATTGTGGTAAAATTTACTATGGGTAGTAGTGGCAGTAATGCTGGGTCATATTTCCCTTTCTCTGTATCAGTGTCAAACCCCTGCCGTGCTGCAGATGACAGGGTATGAAAGCCGACCCTTTGTCCCTCTCTATCACAGGGTGTGTCCCAGGGACTTACGGAGCCAGTTGCAGCCAGCGCTGCCTTTGTGAAGGGCCCTGTGATCATGTGACAGGGTCATGTATCTGTTCGTCAGGCTACACAGGCCACTTCTGCCAGTCCAGTAAGTCAGCAGCCGCTTTACTATCTCAGTGTCTTTCTGAGAATGGCAGCACTGATTACTGGGGGGTTACTTCTGTGTCATATTTCATATCAGAATTTAAGGCTCTTTTTGAACACTTTACACTTTCTAAATTGTTTACATGATATGACTGAAACCATAAACACAGTGTTCAAAAGCAAAAGCTCAAGTCTCAAAGTGCACAAATACTTACTTGTTTTCACTCAAATAGCAACTCTCTCGAATCTGTCTTTCTCAATACAATTCACACACACACATTTTAGTTTTAAGATGAAACATATTGCTTTTAATAACATGTTCCCAATTCTTGTGCCTATAGAGTGCCGGCCTGGCTTATTTGGCCCGGACTGTGCCCTCATCTGCTCATGTCCGCCAAACGCCAGCTGTGACCCCCACACTGGAGCATGTGTGTGTGAATCGGGATGGGGGCCTGACTGTAGAAAAGGTAATGGCATGGCATGGATACAACCTCTGTAATCAACTGAAGAACAAGGTTATTACTTTTGAAAAGTGCTAACATTGGTAGGTTATGCTAACTTGTTGCAAGCGAGCAATAGGAATAGTTAGTACTTATACATAATGGAGCTGATTAGATTCCTACTTTTTAAGTGAATGTGATCCACTGCTTTATTGTAATACATTTCTTCTGCCACTATATTGATTATTGATTATTACATGATAGACTGTTTATTTGCTTAGCAAAGATGCTATTCATGTATGATGTTACATACACTATATGGCCAAAAGTCAGTGGACACCCCTACTAATTATTGAGTTCAGGTGTTTCAGCCACACCCATTGCCAACAGGTGCATAAAATCCAGCACATAGCCATGCAATCTCCACAGACAAACATTTAGAATTCAGAATGGTTTGTAAAGAGCTCAGTGACTTTAAACGCGGCACTGTCATAGGATGCCACCTTTGCCACAAGTCAGTTCGTGAAATTTCTGTCCTACTAGATGTGCCCCGGTCAACTTTAAGTGCTATTATTGTGAAGTGGAAGCACCTAGGAGCAACAACAGCTCGGCCACGAAGTGGTAGACCATGCAGACTCACAGAGCGGGGCTGACGAGTGCTGAAGCGCATAGCGCGTAAAAATTGCCTATCATCTGCTGCATCACTCACTACAGAGTACCAAACTGCCTCTGGAAGCACCATCAGCACAAGAACTGTGCGTCGGGAGCTTCATGGAATGCGTTTCCATGGCCGAGCAGCTGCACACAAGCCTCACAGCACCATACGCAATGCCAAGCGTCGGCTGGAGTGGTGTAAAGCACGCCGCAACTGGACTCACGCTTGATGAATCACGCTTCACTATCTGGCAGTCTGATGGACGAATCTGGGTTTGGCGGATGCCAGGAGAACGCTACCTTCCGGAATGCATAGTGCCTACTGTAAAGTTTGGTGGAGGAGGGATAATGGTCTAGGGCTGTTTCTCAGGGTTTGGGATAGGCCCCTTAGTTGCAGTGAAGGGTATTCTTAATGCTACAGGATACGAAGACATCTTAGCCAATTGGGCGCTTCCAACTTTGTGGCAACAATTTGGGGAAGGCCCTTTGCTGTTCCAGCATGTTTGCCCCTGTGCACAAACCGAGGTCTATAAAGACATGGTTAGACAAGTTTGGTGTGGAGGAACTCGATTGGCCTACACAGAGCCCTGACCTCAACCCCATTGAACACCTTTGGGAGGAATTAGACTGCCGATTGCGAGCCAGGCCATCTCGTCCAACATCAGTGCCTGACAGATGCTCTTTTGGCTGAATGGGCACAAATTCCCACAGACACACTCCAAAATCTTGTGGAAAGCCTTCCCAGAAGAGTGGCAGCTGTCATAGCCGCAAAGGGGGGTCCACCTCCATATTAATGCCCATGGTTTTACAATGGGATGTCCAACAGGCTCATATAGGTATGATGGTCAGGTGTCCACTGACCTTTGGTCATATAGTGTAATTTAACATTTTCCAATTATAAATATCTGTATAGCTACGATTTATTCATTTAAATAATTCATGTTAAGTACCTTGCTCAAGGGTACAACAGCAGTTCTCTCCCTGAGATTTGAATCCACTACCTCCTGGTTGTATGGCTTCAGAGTTTCAAATCCAGTTCCCTTGTAATTGCATCACATGCTATTTTATGCTATACAGTGCCTATAGAAAGTCATCATACCCTTTTGAAATAGTCACTTTTTTTTTGTCTTACAGCCTGAAATGAAAGTACATGAAATCCATCTTTTTCCAGCTTTATTTACACATTTTGCCTTACAACATTCAAGTGAAAAAAAGGGCAAAATTTCTGATAATGAATAAAAACTAGAATAGAATAGAATAGAAAAACTAGAATAACAGGGTTGGAAAAGTGATCAGTCCCATGATTTAATACTTTGTAGAGGCACCTCTTGCTTTAATTACAGCCATCAGTCTGTTTGGATATGTCTCTACCAGCTTTGTGCACCTACTGTAGATTGGGCAATATTTGCCCATTCTTCCTTGCAGAACTGTTCCAGTTTAGTCAAATGGTGAGCGGCGATGGACTGCACTCTTCAAGTCCATCCACAGATGTTCTATCGGATTTAGGTCAGGGCTCTGACTAGGCTACTCAAGGACATTCACCTTCCTGTCGTTTAGCCACTGTGTTGTTTTTTTGGCGGTGTGTTTTGGGTCATTGTCATGCTGGAAGGTGAACCACCTGCCCATCTTCAGCTGTCTAGCAGAGGGCCGCAGGTTTACCTCAAGAATTTGGGTGTACTTGGCAGCATCCATTTTCCCTTCAATCCTGACCAAGTGCCCAGTCCCTGCTGAAGAGAAACACCCCCACAACATAATGCTGCCACCACCATGATTCACTGCAGGTATGGTGTGTTTGGGGAGGTGTGCTGTGTTTGGTTTCCGCCAAACATAGCGCTTGGAGTTCAGTCCAAAAAGTTCAATCTTGGTCTCATCTGACCATATAACCTTTTGCCACATGGCATCAGAAATGTGTTTCTTTGCATAACGTAAACGAGACTCAGTGTGACACTTTTTCAGAAGAGGCTTCTTTCTTGCCACCCTGCCATACAGGCCAGCTTTGTGTAAAGCTTGTGAGATTGTTGTCACATGCACAGATCGCCCAATCTCTGCCATTAAGACTTGTAACTCCTTCAAGGTTGCCATTGGCCTCTTGGTAGCTTCCTTGATCAATCTTTTCCTGGCTCGGTCATCCAGTTTGGAGGGACGGCCTGATCTTGGCAAGGTGTGGGTGGTGCCATATGCCTTCCACTTCTTAATAATACTCTGAACGGTACTCAGAGGGATAGTTAAAGCCTTTGAAAACTTTTTATATCCTTCTCCTAACTTGTGCCTATCCACAACTTTATCCCGGAGTCCTTTTGAAAGCACCTTTCCAGCCATGGTGAATTCTTTGCGTTACCATGCACTACTAGGAGTGGAATCCTCAAGGAACAGACGATTTTATTGTGAAATAATCAAAACCACTACAATTGATGTCAGGTGGAGGCCAATTAGCTTGGTGTGTGATCTGGAAGGTGATTGGTTATACCTGAGCAAGTTTATAATGGTTATTCTAAGGGGACTGATCACTTTTCCAACCCTGTTATTCTAGTTTTTCATTTTTTATAAATTATCAGAAATTTTGCCCTTTTTTTTGTCACTTGAATGTTGTAAGGCAAAATGTGTAAATAAAGCTGTAAAAATATGGATTTTATGTACTTTCATTTCAGGCTGTAAGTGACTATTTCAAAAGGGTATGATGACTTTCTATAGGCACTGTATCTGTTGCCATCACCTAATCATACCAGAAATGAATGAATGAATGTTGGTTTGCAAAAATCTGAGCATTGGGGGAATACTGAAGCGTGAGGAACTTGAGAGGTACGCTTTTGTCTCTGAATGTTAGTCTGTGAAAATGGTGGCATTGAGAAAACGCTGAAGTGTGAGGAACTAGAGAAGGGATGGTTGATTTTGGTCCCTGTCCTGGCAGAGGAGGGTATGAGTGTGATGGTGCCAATATCCCCGGTGGAGAAGAACTCGTGGGGGGCGATCGGAGGGATAATCGTGCTGGTCATCCTCGTGGTGCTGCTTCTGGCCCTGCTCCTGCTCTACCGCCGACGTCAGAAGGACAAGCAGAGCCGCACGCCCACCGTAGCCTTCTCCGCTACCCGCATGGTCAACTCCCAGTACGCCCTGCCAGGTACTGTACCCCCCAACATGACACCCACGTGGGCCAATTACTGTGCAAGTGCTATCAAAGTGCATATGTGAAGAGACCATGGAATATTTGATAGTTTCTAAAAAAGAATGTTTTACCTTGAAAATATGATTTACAGTGCATAAATATTTAATTGCAGCTTGACATTAAGTGGAGGTTTTCTGGGAAAAGTTCATAGATATTTGTAAGTGTACCCCTGGGAAAGTGTTTAGCTTGAAGTACCAAATATGCACCAAGGCAGTGGCGCTTAGTGTTGACTCCGTACTGATATTTCAAGAGGGTTTACAGTTCTTCAGACGCCTCTGTGCTGTGGATGCTGTCCCTACAACATATTGTAAGCCACGTGTATATTAATACGGTGCATAGTATGCTAATACTCTGAGCATGAGCACATAGAAGAGATGCAGATATTGAGATTTGTTTGTATGTTGATTTCTTTTCAATTAGAATGAGTTGGAATTTTGTGTATTTTAAACTTGATTGGTAAAGTACTAATCCACAGTGACATTTGTGCTCTTATTTCTCAGATGTCCCTCACAGCTACCACCACTTCTACTCCAACCCCAGCTACCACACCCTGTCCCAGAACAGACCCCCCCTCCCCCATGTCCCCAACAACCAGGGCCACTCTGTCACCCACATTAAGGCAGGTGTCCCTCCATTTCAGCATGTCCACTGTAAGCTTGTACCTCTGCCTCCGGCAGTAGCTGGCACCATCTCAAAAAAAACAAATCCAAAATGCTTATCGGAAATCTTGAGCTGCTGAAATAATAGTTGAATGTTGAATGTTGGCAGGTAGCCTTTGACTAGATTGTTTTTCTTCAAAGGACTGCTTGTACAGCGTTCCTCATTATTTAGTTTGGAGAATAATTTCAGTATGACTATGATGCAGTGGTCATGCAAGGTCAGGACAGACCGTTGCTTTACATGATGAGTCACGGAGAACTACAACTTGGTGTTCCATATACCACACAACCAAATGATCATGTTGAATGTGAAGGAATGGGTTTTGTATTGTATTGAAGCTTCATAAGAATGTATAGGATTCTGGTGGTACATACTCATGCATTTTGTTTTTCAGTAAAATATTAAATTGCTGCTTTGTTCTCCCTTAAAAATAACAACATAATCATTTGGTTTTACTCCAAGGTATTAAATTAACCTTTAATGCTGACTCAGGAACCCACAGACATTTAAATTATATAAACCAATAGGCATACTGGAGCAGTGTTGATGATAAAGTGGGGTCAGCTGAGTTCATGTGATTGATTTTGTCTCCTGAACAGAACACCAATAATCAGCTCCTCTGTAATGTAAAGAACATGGAGAGGGAGAGACCAAGGCTGTTTGGGGCAGAGAGCAATGCCACACTGCCTGCTGACTGGAAACATCAGGAGGCCCCAGCCCATAAAGACATGGGTATGCCCATTCACCATCCTTTCAAAGTTGCATTACTCCAACAGAACCATTACTGGGGATGTTCATGCTTATCCCTTTACAAACATTAGAGGGGATGTTCCTGTCAAGCATATTGTCAGTACCGTCACTGAGGATGTCCCTGTCAAACATCCTGTTGTTTGACACATGGCTTGAAATAGAGGCTCCATTGACCCTTTGTTGGTGGAGAACTGAAATACATGCGAGATAACAACCCGAGACTTTATCTGGGCCCTAAACATTAGTAGTGAAGTAGGGATGCATTTAATTGATTGCACATTTTTCTGTACACTGTGTTAATTGCAAGTGTGTGAATTGACAGGAGCCTTCGGAATCGACCGCAGTTATAGCTACAGTGCCAGTCTGGGCAAATATTACGACAAAGGTATGTTTTGTAAATCTGTCTCTCTGTCTCTTTTCTCTGTACTTCCCTTCTTTTAAATTGGCTCAATGTATAATATCAAAATTCCTTTGAAAGCATGACTAATCATTAGCTAGCATGTACTCATCATGTAACAAGAGGACTGCTGTGTTATTATCATGTTACTCTTTGGGTGGGGGAGGGAAACAGTCATAACATCCCTTAAACTCCACTAGGTTTAATGTTCCTGCAGTGAGCTACCAAGATTGCTTTTTCAGAAAACGCAATAACGTAATAAAAAAGGTTGCAGCACTAAATTGTCATTAATTTTTGTTTAAAAAAAAGGCTGTAGTACACTGATCGATCAAAGGGACTTTTTTAGGCCAATCATTTCTCAGCTTGAGAAAATCATTTCTCAGAGTGGTCTCAGCGCTGTCACCCTATCTCTGTGTTGATGGTTGATTACAAAATGGTAGATGGAAATGCAGATGCCGCTGGTTCCCCCTGATGGTCAGCACTGTGGCTTCCTCTTCTATGCAGAACTGTCCAAGGACTCCTGTTTGGCCATGAGCAGCAGCTCTCTGAACAGTGAGAACCCATATGCCACCATCAAAGATCTGCCCATCCCTCAGCCCCGTCTTCTGGAGAGCAGCTATATGGAAATGAAGTCGCCTGTACAGCGCGAGAGGTCCTACGTGGAGATCAGGTCACCAACCCTGCACCCTGCCTCCACAGTTATGGGTAAGGATGGGGGGAGAGGGAAGAAATGCACTTAAATGTTGAACAGCAGTAAAATGGGACATATGTTTATTCATACAGCTGAGTTTTCCAGAGATAGCATTGGAAGGGATATTCAGGATTGAAGAGGAAGATGGGCGGATTGTCCTTTTAGGGAGAGGGATTGATTGGGAAGAGCTGATTTCACTGAAATTATTCAAGATTTTAGCATACATGATGTGGGGAGGATCTGAGAAAAGAATGGGACTTCAGTCCATAACATTTCAAGGTTTTCTGCCAATCTCATTGTGTGATTTTACATTTAAAAGGATTGAAGACCCAGTAAGGGATTGTCCTTTTAGAGGTGGATTGGGAAGAGCTGATTTCACTGAAATTAATCAAGATTTAGCATACATGATGTGGGGAGGAATGCAAAAGAATGGGACCACAGTGGAACATTTCAAGGTTTTCAAAACCCGGCTGTGATTTTACTTTAAGTCCGTAAGCTCTGGCTGAGAGCAAAGCCGCCAGAATGCAGACGAGTCACGGTTCAAAACCCGGCTGAAGTCCACCCCAGAGGGGGGAGGGGACCACCCCAGAGAAGGGTAGGCCATGTACGGAAAAACTGTCTTGACTCCAAGGATGAGCAGCGGGCTCGTGGGGGAGGGTGAATTGAAAGAAATAGAGGGTATAATTGGCTACCACATTGGGAGAAAAACTGGAAAAATCTGAAACAAATTTTTTCAAAAAAGTGCCCAGTATCTGTCTAGGAATTTATTTAGCATGTCAGTTTACATGTTACATTAGCAGTTTAGATCTGGTGAAAGCCAAATAAATGGGGGAAAGATGGTTCCCATTATCTTCAGCAACATGATATATTTTTATTTTACTTATCAGTTTTCCAGTGTTATGAAAAAGTTTGAAAGTGACTAATCATTTTGAACAGCAAGAGGCACTATGCCCTTTCTGTTGCTGTTACCATGTTTGATGTCAAATACTAAATATTCGGTGTTTCATTGCGTACCAGCAAAGTCCTTCAGTTAATTGAGCACCTGCCTTTGCCAGCTGCAAATTAAGTGTAGTCCTCTGACACAATGATTATGTGACTCAGCTGCAGGACTGTTGAGAGAAAAGAAGTAACGGCCAGCAGCAGAAGTATGCGCCTCGCCTCGCCTCAGAGGAGGTTGCAGCAATGATAGCAGCCTAAAACAATAAATGAAATATCCAAATATTTTATCCAAAGAAAAAAAAATCAGGATTGCAATTGGTTAAAAAAAGAAAATGATATTATAAACGTATTATAAGCCAAGTTATACTTGCACGCAATGTTAAATAACAGCATCTGCATTCCCACTACATTTTGTGTTATTACAGACATATGCATACACCTGATTGTGTCTCATTCTTTCGTCTCGTTTTCTCTCAGAACGCTGTTCCTTGGGTAACGTCACTGAGCAGGAGCCCCAGAATCATTATGACCTCCCTGTCAACAGCCACATCCCAGGACACTATGACCTGCCTCCCGTTCGCCGGCCGCCCTCCCCCGCACCCAGGAGACTGCTCCACTGACACCCCTCTCCCTAGACCACCTTGCATACATCTTGCCAACTGTCGCCATAAAGAGAAGCCAGGAAACATTTGTTTGAGTGGGATTGGCTGAGAGCAAAACACTGCCACCTGGTGGATGGATTTCTCCCATCAGACTTTGAAAAGCTTGGGATCCAGAGTGCACATGGCAAGTGCTTTTCAGATGGTTGTGGGGGTAAATTGGTATATTGATTGTATATATATAGGCCTTGAGTCAATCAACAGTTCTCCTTAACTTCGGGTCACAAATAAATGCTGTTGGATTATGCAATTAAAACGTGTTGGAGTTCAGCAGTCACCAAAATTGATTTGCCAAAAATTGTTTGTGAAGGAAAAAAGGAACACTTGAATTTACTTGTAAGTCAAAATGAAGGGTAAATGTTGATTGAATCCAGGGCCCGTTTACTTTTCATTGGGGTTTGGACTCCTATTGGTGGCTATATTAGAAATCATACAGTGGTTTGTAAGCCTTCTTTCATATCACTGGAAACCATTAGTCCCTGGTGGACTGTTGGGAGCTTTCCCAGGACACAATCACCATCTATAAAAGGACATGTTTTCAGTTATGGAACAGTGGGCAAAATATTTGATCTTGTTGTTCATCTATACCCTTGGTCAGACACTGAGCCATTTGGACCCGGTTAAATGAAAACACTGGGAGCCTTTATCCTGTATATAATGTACATAAAATGTTTGAACTTGATATTAATTTGTAAATGCAATTTCGGTACACAAATTCATATGATATGGATCAAGATCATTCATATTGAAAATATCAACCAAGATAGCCACATTTACTTGTTGAATTTGATCAGCCTTTATCCTGTATATAAGGCATAAAATGTTTGAACTTGATATTATTTAAATGCAAGGAGTGCTTTTATGATATGGAAAAGATCATTCATATTGAAAATAGCAACCAAGATATCTACGTCGGATTTAATAAACGGTCGCAATGAGTCAAATTGCTTTTAGGGTGTCATTTGCGTGGTTAAGTCACTTTAACAATGTCTTAATATCTACGACTTTGCTCTTATGAGTCAAATTGAAAAGGTGTCATTTGAACTCTTTTGAAACAGGCGGTATTTTTTGAGCGCTGATATCGCCTAGGTATTTCACAATTCTCGTGTTGTATTGCGCTTACAACAAATAACAAATGTTTTGCAAAATACCCCAGTTCATTTTACGACAGTTTTATTTTCGGGAATACGTGTATCCGCAGACAGTGAAGTTAGAATTTAAAATACATATTCTATATAGCATACATAGGCCTATAATTTGAAATAAAAATTATATGAAAGGACGCAGGATTTCTATTAACCTATTTGTCATCAGCTAGCAGTCAAACTGAATTTGGACAATTATCTTATTGTGAGTTTTACTTTCAGACGCTGTGTGGCTTTCTCCCATCTCCATTTTAGTCGTTTCTAATCTTTATTCATATTCTAATATTCTTTCTTCGGTTAGACCACCGGCTTTTTCCTGCATTATGTTGTAGGAAAGTTTTTCTTTTGGACGCCACCTAACGTCATGTCATATTTTCTTTACATCATCGGTTGTTTGTTGTCTTTACATCATCTACAGTTCGTTTTGTTATGCGTAATGAATTCATTTATTTCGTAATGCCACATCTTTTTTCCCTCTCTCTTGGTGTTGGTTTCCTATGCTGTAATACGGCGTTGCGACGCTGTACCTCGTTGACAAATACCTTCATTTCTTGATCTGTAAAATGTTTTATTTTTCTCGTTGTTCTCTCGCTACTTGTGCCTGGTTGCTGCGTATCAATTTCTTTGCGTGATCTGGATTTGTGAGTGTACAATGTTGTTTCGGACCCTTTTTACGGTCGTATTCTACTGCAAATTTCGAAGGAGGGGCGTTTCATTTCTTTGATTGTGTAATTAGAACCAGTGTTAGTACATTTGCGACCGCAAAATAGCGGCAACAAAATAGAGACTACCTTAGAAATCTAGCCCTTGGTCTGTGGAAAAAGCATTAATTTGTTACTTTTTTTTACATTAAATGTAAATGTATGAAAAAAAAGAAACACTTCAGCATTTACTTTTGACAGAATACTACTAAATGTTTGGCTATTTTTGTCTGCTTTGGTTAATTTTATGAACAGAGCAACTTCTATCTAACATTGGAATTGGTACCTCTTATTTTTACAAATATAAAGTGAATATTCAGTACAAATAAACCTTCAATGTAAACACTGCAGAACATAGTTCGCTTTGTTGCTATTAATACCCTAATATCAAAATGATTCCATACAGACTTGAGACCTGACAGTGAAGCCACCACATGAAGGTAACATTTAAAAATTGATATTATAATAATTGTCGGGAAACACACTTGAGTTGATTACAATCCTTACATTTATCAATCTGTCTACAATGAATTAAACTAACATCAAAAAAGGAGTTTCACCTCAAGTAAACTGGATTTTATTTAGTTGACAATCCAATGTTGCATGTGTTTTTCTTAAACTGGCCTTTTATTCATTCCATTCAGGCTCTCAGATCAAGACATGCAGTTGATATCAGATATCAGATACACAGTTAGTTATAGTTATATATGTAGATCTGGGTGAGATCATTTTTGTTAGCAAATGTCAGGCCTAGGCAGAAATGTGGCAGATACTCTGCCTCAGGTACAGGTTTAGTTTCTGATGGAATAATATTCACATTACTTTCCAGTACAAATCCATGGTCAATTGTGTCCCTCTAACAACCTGGGTGTGGCAAGGACTTGCCAATGTGGCTAGGCCTTAAATAAATGCTATAAACTGTCTCTGTTCACTTTATGCAGTCTCTCTGAGAAGCATATTCCTGCCATATTCCTACTTGTTATTGATCGGAGTCACCAATGTTGGGGGAAAAAGACCACAATGGAGCTATATATGTTGAAATTGTTTTAGATTTTTATTACAATGATGATAACAATTTGTATTTATTTTGGGGAAAACCTCAAATGGAGTGTAATTTAACATGTTACATCATATATGAAACTCATACAAGTGAATCAAAAATCAATCGAGAACCTAAGGCTGAAGTAGACCTAGGTCAGAAGGCATTTGCTACTGTGTAGAATTACCTACATATGTAAGTCTTAAAAAATAAAACACGACACAGTCTATTTTCTGCAATTAATGTTTGGAATTAATGCAAACGTAGCATGATGGAAAACGTTTAATCGATAATACCCGCAATCATCAATGGAACAGCGTTACAAAAATATGTGTCCTAGCATAATTTTCCCCAACAGTCCTTACAGTTCGCCAAAGCAAGCGAAAAGCCCTGAAACCTTTTTATTACTTGGCAATCTACAGCCACAAGAGAAAGAGAAGTGTGTACAACATTGACAATCAACACTGACACCAGAGAAGTGGGTTGGGTACAAAGATCAAGTGGAATGTCACTACATTATATTGTCCATTGTACAGTACATATGCATTCCATTTAAACTTTTCCTAAACTAGAAATATCTTTGGTAAGACAATATACATAGTTAGTTTATTTCCCCTCCTAGTATTGATTCATTTTGTGATGAGCAATTCATTTTGATGACAAATCTTACACATATATGTAAAAATCTCTATATATAGTACACCTCACAAGAACATTTGTATCATCTCAAAATAAGTATCATCTCAATACTATTGCAGCTGTAGTGACCTTGATTATTTCACTGAAATCAATATATACAATTTAAACAATTACACTAAGTTGTTGCTAATTTATCATTAAAGAGAACAAAATAAATTCCATCAATCCAATCAGGACAAAACTGCTTTGTTGTAACATTATCACACCAACAACAGAAAACCTAATATTTTAAGCTGCCATAATCATGAATTTACCAACATTTCCCAATTCATTACCTTGTAACCATTCCACCACCCCCAAAACTAGACCTAATGAATCGCTTGAATCTAATTGCAATCATCATTCAATGCTTGTACATACTTACTTACTTGTACATATATGTAGTACACCAAAGGCTTTTCAAAATCATATTAATTCATTGAGCACCTGAGACAAAAGTAATTTGAGGGCTTACAGTACAGTACATTTGCAGTGAAAATATCTATCTTGATCTAATCTCGATCTTTGTTTAACTGTAAACAGGCCCTGTTGTAAACAGAAGAAGTGCAATTTGGAGCTGAATTCTGTATTCTGTCATTCAGTTCCTATGACAATAGGAAGACAATCCACACACAACTCTAACGTCGCACAGATCTATGCTGTTCATAATACTTCTGATGCATTTCCACGGTGGCATCTTGAATAATTTAGTATCCACCGCCAACCGGGAGGGTGTGAATGTTAAAGTCAAAATCATTAATGATGAAAAACACAACCTTCATGTTATATCTATTTAAATAAAAAAAGAACAGAAATATGCACATACGTGCATGTTTATTTAAGGTGAATGTCAAAAGATAAATATCCCACAACAATATTTTAACAGTTATGCATTTGTTGCCAAGATTTAAGTTGAATTTATGTTGGGTTGACATTCACTCTTGTACAGCATGCCAGGGCAACACGCCCTGTTCCAAGCACAAAGTAGTTTGATTCAGTTCAGGGTTTGTAAGCTGTGCGTGATCAGTAATGACAGCAAAGTCTTGAGACACCAAACCATGGGATGAATTAAACTGCAGTGTGAGGGAGTGCTTTCCCTCTTTCTCTCTCCATGGATACAACTGTTTCCAAAGCATTTTCAGCACACAGCTGGCTAATGGGACTTTTGCATGCATGAAATCTCACCATATATTTGACTTTTTTTGGTAAACAGCCACAGTGCCAAGCTTATTGTCATATACAAGCTAAATTAAGGCTAAGTAATATGTCAATTTTACATACTAAAATACATGTACATAAAAAAATATCTGCAGATTATGAAGTAAAAAAATAAGACTTGTCTCTTGAACACTCTATATAGCTAGAGAAATAGAAATGCTCCTTTGTGTCGAAAAAGGTTGCCTTCTGGTCTAGCAGAGTGTCAGTCCATCTCTTCAAAGGTGGGGGGCTGTCCTGGGGGTTACATGAAGGCACAGATCTTTGTCCTGGGGCCACTCTGTGTGAGGGGGGTCAAAAAGAGAGGAAGGGGGTGAGAGGAACTGCCTGTAAAGGATTCGGATGACATAATGTGGTCCAGGTTTTTCCACTATTACTTACTTGCGTGAGAGTGGCTACCACACTTACAGTGGGTATAAAAATGATTCACCCCCTTTGGCATTTTTCACATTTTGTTTTCTTACTTCATGGACTTAAAATGGATTTAAATGGGATTTAATACTCTATAATGTCAAAAAAACAACTCTAAAGATTTTTCTTAATTAGTTACAAATAGAAAACAAACTAAAATAATTGATTCTATAAGTATTCACCCCTTTTGCTAATACATAGGCTACCTAATTAAACTCTGATGCAATCACATAATTGATTGGAGTCCAATTAAGGTGTTTCAAATTATTTCAAAATCAATACACCAGTCTGTGAAAGGTCCCACAGTTGGTTAGTGCATTTCCAAACAAGAGCTTCTTCATGAAGACCAAAGAACATTCAAAGCAAATTCTTCAAAGGACACTTATTAGGGAGGCCACCATGAGGCCTATGGTAACTTTGACAGAGCTACAGTCTTCCATGGTAGAGATGGGAGAAACTGTTCATACAGCAAAAGCCACATTGGAGTGGTTTAAAAACAAAAAACAATCAATATCCTGGAGAGGCCCAGTCAAAGTCCAGACCTCAATTCCATTGAGAATCTGTCGAAAGATTTGAAAATTGCTGTTCACCAATGGTCCCCATCCAACTTGATGGAGCTCGAGCAATTTTGTAAATAAGAATGAGTGAAAATTACAGTGTCCAGATGTGCAAAGCTGGTAGGCTCACAGCTGTAATTGCAGGGAAAGGTGCTTCTACCAAATATTAAGTCAAGGGGGGTGAATACGTATGGAATCAATTATTGTCTGTTTTTGATTTGTAATTAACTAATTTATTAATGATTAATAAATTAATCATTAATTTATTTGACCTTATAGAGTATTTTGTGTTGATTAGTGGCAAGAAAAATCCCAATTAAATCCCCATTAAATCCAAGTAAGAAAGTAAAATGCCAAACGGGGTGAATACTTTTGATACCCATTGTACGTGTGCAGCTGCATTGTTGCGTGTACTGTGCACGCTCACTCTATTACAATGTGTTTGTTTAGTATGATCTCTTGTAGCCCAGGAAGGGGCTAGTCTTTCAAAAGTCTTACAGTGTTTGACATCTAATACAGTGCTGAGCTCTAGCAATAGTAAACATGTAATGCTGTAAATCACTGTATGGAACTGTAATATATAATAACAATAACAATAATAATAATAATATAAAAGCTTATATACAGCTTCTCATCCTATTGAACCTCACAAAACAAAGACAAAGAGGTAGTTGGGAACAAAAAAATAAGTAGAAATATAAAAGTAATAAGAAATGTAAAGACCCCTAGTAAAAGGAAAACATAAAAAATATTTTTTTAAATGACAGGAAAAGCAAGACTAACAAGCTGATCGGGCATTCCACAATCCACAGTGTAGAGGCCTGAGATTTGAAAGCAGCATCACCCTCAGACTGCAGCCTTGTGCCTGGAAGACACTTCATCTTTAACCCCAGATTAGTGGGGTTTAACAGCTCAGTGAGATGTACAGAGGCTAAGCCATGTAAACCCTTCAAAGTAACAGTAACCTTAAAGTAAACTCTTAACCAGTGTAGGGAGGCCAGAATGGGAGTTATGTGATTCTCAGTCTGTATCTTTTTTAGCCAGCTGCAGTCACAAGACTTGTCAAGTATATAGGGGAAATTTGCAATAATCGAATCTACATTAAATGAAGGCATGTATAAAAAAGGGTCTATTTGTGCAAATTTTCCTTAGCTGTTACTAGCCTGCTTCAGTTATCTTCTTAACATGTTTTTCAAACCCCAAATTTGTGTCCAAGGTGACACTAAGATTCTGTATCTCCAGTTTAATATCTGAACAGCTAAAATGTTGTTCCGTACCCAAAATCATAATTTTAGCCTTGTAACAATTTAACTGCAAAGTATTAAAAAACAGTGGTAGAACTGATTTTATGTGTTTGTACAAAATGTTACCCATCTTTACAGACACGGAAAGTGATGTCATGACTATGGGTAATATCGTTTTTCTACATTTATTTAAGGGCAGCACATGAAATCTAAAAAATATTGGGCCTGAAATGTATCCCTGAGGACACTGCAAGTAGAGAAATAGAGTATTCAATTTAAAAAATGTATTATAACAACATAAATATAGTATATGTATGTGGTAGTAGTAGAAGAGTAAAACATATAGTAGCATATATTAGGGTGAAGACCTTTAATTAGTGTATGAATAATTATGTATACATGTCTTGTCCCATACTTTAGGACATTCTCCCTGAAGTGCTCTGTATTTTTTGCTAAGTAAAACTACTATACATTGTTAATAATATTCAAAGTATGAGGGTATGTTCAGCAGTACAGCCCTTATGCAACTAAACGATATGCAACAATATTTTCCATATACACTGTATGGAGATCTAATATATTGCCATTCTAGTATTTTGCCTTATCTGTGTCAATTAAACATTGTTCTCACAATATTTTCAGCATGCACTTATACATAACAACGATATAAAGAGATGACACAGGCATGTGGGCGAAATTAGAAGCATAGTTATATATAATACATTATATTGTTATATGTATTGCAAAATATATATTATATAGTTAATAATATAATTGCAATATATTGCAAAATAAACAGATTATTGCAGCTTTTCCTATATTGTAAAGCGTTATTACCATATATTTAATAATACCATAGTATATTTTGGAACAAAAATATATTGACAGGTATTGCAAAATATATGTGGAGTCCTTTTATATATTCAAATATATTACATATGTATGACATTATACGTTTCAATATATGTCAATATATGTTTGATGCATAAGGGAGTTGTGGCACGGTTGTTGACCGTGTTCGTCAGTGAGTTTTCCTGCAGATACAACCACAATGGCCATGTCAGTGCATAGCCGCTGTCCCCACCTGTCGGGGCATGTTGTTGCCCATCACAAAGGAGGGGCAGACCAGTCCCCTCGGGAGTCCACCTCCGCTGCTGCGGAAGGAGCGGGAGATGGGGGCGCTGGACACGCCCGAGCCTCCATCGGGCTTCTCGGAGCCACAGGACCCGCAAACCATCGTGGAGCTGCGCAGGTGGTGCTCGCCGTCAGCACTGGTGCTGTGAGTGGCCTGCAGGGGGGAGACAGAGAGAGGGACATGTACCATTTAGAGAGGTTTCCCTTGTACGCCGGTAGGGGGAGACACAAAACACACATTTCAAAAGAAGATCGATGCATTTTATGACATCGTTGTTGCAGATGGACAGCTCTTTAGGCAATAGGGACAGGAGTTCATGAAGTGACATCATTTGTATCGAATCGCTGCCTCCACAAAGGTTGCTTACGCTTTGAGGGGCTTCACAAAACATACATGTAATGTTTCAACTAGTTACAATCAAATGATTTAACTTTTAATTCATATTCAATTTGCTGTAATATTTTGTTACAGTATTTTGAGTTTTCACTGGATAACTGTAATCAGTAATTAAAGACATTTACTATATCTGCCAATATTTAGCGTCACATCAAAGAACATCTGGAAAAGGAAGGACCTCTGACTACTCTGGTTATGCCCTTTTGAATTCCTTTTCAAATTCATGTAGTAAGATGAAGGTTTTGTCATTATTTGGGGGAGCTGCTCATCCACAATTTCTCAGTTTAGTGTCCTCTGACATTTAAGGCCAGAAACCCACCTAGGTTTGATTGAATGGTCCTTAGTAATTCCCTTTTGCCATCCATTCTGAATTTGGAGAGGTATGCCCCTTAAAAGAGCAATGCAATTCTACCCCAGACTGTGTGTACATACTGTAGACTGCAGACTCATTCTCCTCAGTCTGCCTCTTTGTTTTGTAATTATTAATGATGAATCTTTACAAAATATCCTTACCTCACTTACCATATCATCATATATATATTATGGGTAGGGGGTACTTGTTGTTGAAAATATTTTAGTGGTACTTGAGAACACTGCTGTAGACTGCAGACTCAAAACAGTGTTCATCGTGTGACCTTCCTCATTGCCATTTCCTGAAAAGGAGAAGAGAAAGAAAAAATATTGAGTTATGTTAGGTCAGCCCTTCTCTTATAAATATGGTCGTGGTGGCACCCACCTCTCCATTGGCATTAAGCAGGATTGTCTGGAATGGGTCAAAACTGCCCCAGGAGGTCTGACTCTTCCATACCAGGTTAGAAGGGGGGGTGTGCGCCCCCTGCCCCAGATGCCCAAATCTGTATGGCATAAGAAGGCAGGCATCAAAACCGGCATCGCCCCACATCACAATCCTTTGATGTGTTATTACTGTTTTTGTATAATGGCATCACACAAACATGGTTTAAGGTGGCTATGTCCTAATCTACGTATATCCAATTGTGAATACCACAAGTGTCTGGCTAATTACACCTCTAATTTAATTGGTCAGATTGCAGATAATACAATGTACTGTTTAAGACCTCCATCTTGAATCCGCTGGTCCCCTACAGGGCAGCTAGAGCTGCTATGGTGGCATTTAATTAGCTTACCGTGACACCCTGGCCAGCCTTCAAGATGAATTTTGGGGTGAACTTGTAGACAATAGGGGTCTGTGATCCAGCCTGCCTCTTTAACTGCCAGAGGCCCATTGGCTGGTCCTGAGGAAAGGAGAAAGATCGCACAACTGGATTACATATTTATTTAAACCGACACATTATTCAAAATAGTGTCTGATCCCATGTAGCACTGTGGCTGTGAAGCACACCATCTAGAATTACATTCATCTGATGACAAAATTATAAACCTCAGGTATATCATCCTAAGGGTATGGCACTAGAGAAACTATATTACTCACTGGTAATATTATATTGCCCAGCATGGAATGTTAATCATCTCTTCCTGCAGTGATTAACATCGTACGTGATGCTAATCACTATTTACTGTAGTGAATTTACTTTACATGAAACCCCTGACTACTGCTCTTCTTTCTCACCTGGTCAGCTTTGTTGCTGAGCCGCACATACTTCCCCTCCAGGTCAACCTCATCCACAGTGACACGGCCACTTGCAGAAGCTTTTTGCATGATTTGGGTACGTGAAACAGTGCCACCTGCTACACTGGAGGTCTCACTGTCATTGTCATCAAGACGTCGCTTTTTGCCAGAGGAGCTGTGGGCACTGGAATCGACAGCGCGGGTGTGTGAACCCGTACCTGATGTGTAGATCACAGTGACCTTTTTGTGAGGGACTGGAGGTCAGATTCAGCCTGGGGGTCAGATTCAGCCTGGGGACAGGAGACAAGAGAGGGGAAAGATTTTAGAATAGAGATATGTGAAACTTTGTAAGACCATTCTGAAAACCAATTTGCCATGAAAGCTGAGGTCGGAGAAGATAATAATGGTTACATGGTTTGTGTGTGTGGTAGGGGTTACATGTACGCGTGTTTATGTGTGTGTGTGTGTGTGTCTGTGCGTGTGCGTATATGCGTATGTGTATGTGAGTATGCACGAGTGTGCATGTATATCAAATCAAATCAAATCAAAGTTATTTGTATAGAGCTCTTTACAAATACACAGAACACTTAACAAAGAGAATCCAGGTCAAGACCCCCGCAAAAGCAAGACAAGGCAGTGCCAAGGAAAAAATCCCTTGGTCAAGAGTATAGGGAGAAACCTTAGGGTCAGTCCTAAGAGGCTGGGGTGGGTGACTTTGTGCCTCCGAGTTTGGTAATCACTAGTGAGGATGGGGCGGGGGGGGGTTCCAGGTCGAGGGACTGGGGCAGGCGTGGGAGGTCCGGTCTGGAATCGATCTATCTGTATGTGTCTGTGTGTGTTAACTCTTCTCACCTCTTCTCCTCTCCCCCCAGTAATTTCCCGTAATTGCAGATCTCCATGTCCAGCCCCAGCTTGTCGCCCAGGAGCTCCTGGTTCTGGTCCAGCTCCTGCTGCATGTGTTGCATCATCTTGTTCATCTCCGTGTCCTTCGCCTCTATGCGCAGTCGCATGGTGTCCCTCGTTTGGAACAGCGCCGCCTCCAGCTCATGCACTTTGGCCTCTTGTGCAGCCAGCTGGAACAGGGGGTTAGGGGGCCAAGGGGGCGATCATTTCACATTCAAACCCACTGTGCTTATTTCTCATGTGAAGAGTGATGGACTCCTCATGGTAGATAATCCTGATCATGTAAAGCCATCCTCAAAGAATGATGAGTGTAATGTGACAGACGATGATGGGGAACATGATAATAATTTCAGAATCCCTATTGGGACACTGGTGTTGTATAGTACTTCTGAGACTAGGACTTCTGAGACTAGGACTGAGACTAGAAAAGGATTTTATCGTTAATTGGCTGAGTGACTGGCAGCTCGTCGAACATACTGTAGACTTTCCTCTGAAATAATATGTCAAATGTCCGATAAAATGTCACTTCTAAATGATCCAATGTAATTGGGTCTCTAACAAGAACAGTGTGCTTGTGGCTGTATAAAATGCATGCTATGCCAGTCCCACCTGCTTATGCTGACAGCTGGCTGAGCTGGTTGAACATACTGTAGACTTTCCTCTGAAATAATATGTCAAATGTCCGATAAAATGTCACTTCCAAATGATCACACCGAACAGTGTGCTTGTGGGCCCCACCTGCTTCTGCAGCTGGCTGAGCTGGTAGGAGAGGTTCTCATACCGCATGTGGGACTCCTGCAACTCCTCATTGGCCGCCCCCAACAATTGCTTGTTCCTGTCGGCTGACTGATGCATGTTCTCTAGCTGATGACAAGCAGAATGACATCACACAGGGGGCGGGGTCAGGGATGCTGAAGCATTCTCAGTGACCCACACGAGCAAAGTGCAAACACCTCATCAACCACACCACACCAACAATCATTCAGCCAAATTCAAAATACCATTGGTACCCAAGATGAAATAATTTAATGTGACATACAGTTAGTGGATAGGCTTTTGGCTACTCAGATAAATGGTAGTATGCTTTATGTTACACATTAGGTGCTCTCATTTGACTCATTTTACATTTTCCTGTGGGAAGTCAAATAAAGTGTGACAGGCTTGGATTCAATCAACATTTGTACTTGACTTGTACTTGACTAATGACTTAATTCAAATGTTTCACAACACAGTTTTGCAAGTTAATTAAATTAAAGTTAATGCTGTTAATGCAACTTAATGCTGAACTGTGTTAAATAAAAAAGTCTTGAATTGAACTGTGAGTCAACTTTAAGTACAAATACTGATTGAATCTAGTGCACATCACTGGGGATAGTGTTTAATTAATTAAGTCATTAAAAGATGCCTGGTGTGGTTCCATGAGAGAATAAAACTCAGGAAATGTGTTTGCACAAACTAAGCAAGACATCCTTTTGGCCAATGTCCAGTTGCATTGTGGATTATGGTGACTGACAGTGTGTCACGAATGCAGTGCATGCCGTATGCTCATCTCCTGTACCTTGTTGCTGTAGGTCTTCTCGATGTCGTTCTTGTACATGCTGAGCTGCTTGTCGTGTTGGACACGCAGCTCCATCAGCTCCTCGGACAGCTCCTGCTTCCGCCTGCTTTCGCTCCGCCTGCTTTCGCTCTCCTCCACGTACGACTCGTGCTGTCGTTTTTCCTCCCTCAGCTCCTGCAAGGGACCGACAACTGTGACATCACAAACGAGCCTACACTGGTCCTACACATCGTGAGGTTAGGGGCACGAGTCTCAGTGTGAACATAATTCCACCTGAATTTTATTATCTTGGCAACATCGTGCAATGTTAATTATCACATCAATTGTGCACATCAATTGATGCATGCATCACATTTAAATCACTGGTGCTGGTTTATCAAGCTGCTAGAGGAATTCCTCCCTCCTACCTCCAGTCACTCATCACACCCTACACCCTAGCCAGACCCCTCCGCTCTGCCTCCTCAGGCAAAATGACTGTCCCTTCCCTGCCGGCACCCGGTAGCCACTCCTCACGGTCTCGCCTCTTCTCTGTCCTGACCCCCCAGTGTAATCACTGGCCATCTTCCGCAAGAGACTCAAAACCCACCTCTTCAGACTCCATTACCCTAACTGTCATCACCACTGCTTTCATGTTCAATACTGCATTTTGTAATATGTATCTATGTTGATGACTGTCCCCCCGCCCAAAAAAACTAAAAACAACTCTAACTTTTCCCTCCTTGTGTTACAGGTACAGTTTTCAGCTGCCAACAATTATGTCTATTACTGTATCACACACTGATCTCTGGCGTGGACTACGATTAATCTTACCATGTATTAATGCACATTTTGTAAGTCGCTCTGGATAAGAGCATCTGCTAAATGCCTAAAATGTCAAATGTAAATCCTGCATCAGTTCTGGTAACAGTTCACAGCCCCAGCTTGTGCCTGGCCTGTTGTGAGACTATGAGTTGCGTTCTTATGTCAGTGACATATAACAGAGCTGTGGGTGGCTGGACCTCAGGGAGTAGGGCTGGAGGGAGAGCTGACCTCACTATGGATGCTCTTCTGGAAGTCCAGCTCCTCCCTCAGTGTCTGGATGCGGTTCTCGGCATCCACCCTCCGGAGCATCTCTTCCTGCAGCTGCCCCTTGGCATCGACCAAGCTGCCCTCCAGCTGCCATGACAGCACAGAGCACACCAGGGTCAATGGGCCCCAGTCACAAGGTTCAACATGGTTCACGGAGAAGGATACAATGGATCACACATCGGAGTGCAATGGCACATGTTGGCTACAGCAGGCTCAGAGCTACGCTGGGACATATAGAGGTTACTGGGCTTGATTCCGTTGGCCTCCTTTGAACGTCCTCAGCTTCCCATATGTATATCACATGGTAGGAAACACAGTGTCCATCCCACTCGATGTTTTTAAACGAGTCAAATTCACCCAGACATACAAAACATGGTTCATGTGTTCATGTTTTATGTTCCTTTGTATGAATTTATGGGGCTAAACCTCAACCCATGCGGAGACCAGTCTGAGCTGTGGTCGCATAAAGGGCTAATTGGAATAAATCAACGGCTGTTCAGCATTGGTTCACCAGGAGAAATTCTGTTTCTCCACATTGTAATGTTCTGAACACAGTCTTTGTTGTAAACTATTGTAATTATAGAGTTCTTCAATTGCACAAAATGAGAAAGCAGTGGCTGTTTCAGTTTAACACAATTCAAGCGTAATATACATAAAAATTTTAATAAACTGTAGTTCCTCATGCCATCACATGGTGGGGCTTTTGGTGCATCCCCAGCGAAAACAATGTTTGTGAAGAACTTTTTATTTCTTTTCGAGACAAAGGCAACTTCCACTGCCAGCTCTCTGCTGAATGGGTAAAAGCTACAGAACCGCAAATAGAAGCTTTAATATTACGGTTTTGATGAGTTTACACACATGAGCAGCAGTTAGGATGTGGATGGATTCTAGTGAATATCTAACATTTATTAAAGGATAATATAATTAAGCAAGTTTCAATTGCTTAATAGACCTTTGTTAAATGCAATTTATGAAAGATTATGAAAGCTCCAAAGGTGACAGAACTTTTGACACAAAAAAGCTGAACAGAATACTCCAGGTATACTCTCTATGAATTATACAATCCTACTCTGCAGGGCTTTTCAGGTGAAGGCAAAGCCATTATAAGTTGAGCCCTTATAACTGGCTCAAGGACTAGCTAAGCGCACATCTGATTTGACATAATGCAATACTCTGTAGGTAATGCACCATCATGCACAATACCACTGTGGAGCTGACACTTTTCCAATATAACTGGGTACAGAAGGAAGTGCACTGAAGATATACACTAAGAAAAATAGCCTGGTGAGGGATAAACAACTGCTACAATTCCGTTTTGACAAAGGACACTGCACTCACCCCATGGTGAGAAATAAAAGTACACAAATAATTATGTTGGTAACTCATCAACTATATATCTATATACTGTATATACATATATAAGCATAAATGGGAAAATATATGGACAATTGTTATTTTGACAATATCCTAGTGGTCCGAGACCTCACCTTTGCCAGCTGAGTCTTCAGGTCACGAAGTTCAACCTCCAAGTTGCGCTTCTCCCCCAGGGCGGTGGTCAAACAGGCATCCTTGGAGTTGAGAAGGGCCTCCAGGTCCTTCAGCCGAGGTAATGCCCCCTCCAACTCTTTCTCTTTCTTGGTGTTTCTGTGGAGACATGAGTGCAGTATGCTGATGCATCAACTCACTGCCACTAGTTCAGGGATGAACAAAACACTCCCAACCAGTAATTCTGTAGGCCGTTGTTTTGGTAAACAACAGCACATCCCCTGGCCTGGGCAGTAATGTTTGTGTGCTTGTTTGTGCCTGTGTGTGTGTGTGTGTGTGTGTGTGTGTGTGTGTGTGAGAGGGAGAGAGAGAGAGAGAGAGAGAGAGAGAGAGAGAGGAGGAGAGAGACAAGGCTTTGTAACTAAGAGGGAATCCTTAAAAATGTGTAAATTTTGGAGTATAAAGTAACAGAAGATGAAGGATAAAAATGGTAAATTTTATATAAAGAACAGAAGATGAAGGATAACTGGTACTATTAAAGTGAAGAGGGCAACATATACTGCATGTTTCATTGTAGTCCTCTCTCAGTCCAATTTGCATTGACATTAATGAGGCCCGTCTGTTTCAGAGATGACTTCCAGGCCACTAACCTTGCCTTTGTTGTCCCTCAACCATTGGCAGCAACTCACAATTATATCCAAATATATATACACAATCCAACTAACATACGCAAAAGCAGAACTAAGCATAAAAAGACCATACGTGATACATGTATCTGCTCTTGTATTTACACACACACAAATTATTGGATGTGTGAACAAACACAAAACATTACACTCATATATCCTCCTCAGCAATCAAATAGGTTGTAAGTTTGATTCGCAGGTGAAGCAATGATGTGCTTGAGAATGTTTGTTAATTAACCTGAAATACTTAAATCAATTAAATAAATATCCCACCCTTCAAATGTATTATATGCCCATGCATAATTATTTATTGCAATAATAAATACAGATTCTCTGCCCACTTCAGTTTAAAATTCAGTTTAGAGTACTGCAGCATGTCTGGCCACTTTAAAACAAGCACCAAGGGAAAAGATCTACGCCCATACATGGCTCTGCAGGTGACACTCAAGCCAATCAGGACGCAAATGCCGTCTATTCCCATTTGTGCTTTGATTTTTACCTTCACTGTAAATACATCACTATAGATAGTGAACAAAAAATGGAAAAATGGAGAGGTTGAAATGTGCAGTCAACTGATCTGCATTGCTTGCCTGTATTGACTTGCACTTTAAATTAATGCATGGACATAAAAATTGTGAAGTATTGTGAATTGTGCTTCTACCCACTGTTGCCCTTTGCTGATGATGTCTTTCCCTTGGAGCTACATGCTGACATCACCGTAGACACAGTTGCTAATGAAACGAAAGCAAGCTGAGCTGTCTTGGTCACTAAAGTTCCCATCAACGCACCCAGCACTAACCCCTCTTTCAAAGTCGCTGAGGAGGTATCCTCTTGCAACCATGCAAGCCATAATTATAGGGAACCAAGTCTGTTTGCATACATGACCCTATGCATGCTGGGATGTTATATGCTTAATTAATGGATGAGCCACACCTGTTTGGTAGCCTCTGCTTTGCATATACTTGTTATTCCTAATTTACCAAGGTGTTTCTTTTTTTCCACTACCGGCACTTAAGGGTTGCAAAGTTGTTCCTACGACACTGACCAGTTGTCAGGTAAAATAAAGCATAAAATAAATACACTCTCTCCTGTATGCATTATACCAGTCTAGCAACTTGTGATAAATCCGACAAAGAAAATGAGCTATGAGGAAGCTGGCTGGGAGGACTGTGTGGAATGTTATATTAATGGGTTGGAGGGGGAGGCATCTCTGTAAGAACATTGAGAAATTCCCTTGCGGTCAGTTCCTCTGTTACAACACCAGTGCTGTTTAGCCACATTCTTTACAAATTTATGGCAACTCGCAGAGGCCTTGTGGAGTGACCAATCATAATATTATTCCAGGTCTGCTCAGTCCCCTCTGACCAATGATAGAACTGGGCATGGCGGTGACTAGAAACCTCACTTGAATCAATGGAGAACTGGCCAAAGAATATGACAGCTCTTTTTTAAACAATAATTTCATCACCTGCAGCATTTGTGGTTTGTTCATGAGTTCATTCAGGTCACCATTCAAACTACCGTTGCACCACTTTGCATCACCAAGTTAGCTTCCCTTATACAGTAGCTCAACAATAAATGCCCTCCATTACATTAAACACTGAGGTGCTCATACATTCAAAATAAGCACAGCCACTGCTTAAAAACTGAATAATAACACATGTTGGTAGACTTAAATCGGAAGGCAATAAAGGTGGGTGAGTGTTTTGGAATGGTAAACTGTTTTGATTGGAGCTGGGGAGCCATATACATTATTTAAAAGAGAGATGTAAACAATTCATACCAAGCCTAAATGAAATGAAATCAAAGCAATGTTCAAGAAAATTGGATTGAAAACTGAATCTTGGATTCCTTAAAATAGCCACCCTTTGCCTTGATACCAGCCTCACAAACACAGTGCTCCCTATAAATAAATCTAAAACAAATGCAATATGAAACAATCACAATAAGTAAACAAACATTACAGACTATTTCTGACATATAGCTCATTTAAATGTTTTACTCTTTCGCAAATGTATAATTTAAATGTATTTGAATCGTAAAATAATACGACTAACAAACCTGCCATGTTTTTGTTTCTTTCTGGTTTTTTGATAGAAAAATCAAATATAAAATATGATATATCATATAATAATGATTTATCAGTCAGTCTGCTGTACATGCATACATTACATTTTAGACATTTTGCAGACACTCTTATCCAGAGTGACTTACACAGTTTACATTTACATACAATCCATGTATACAGCTGGATATTTTACTGAAGCAATTCAGGTTAAGTACCTTGCTCAAGGGTACAACAGCAGTGCCGCACCTGGGAATTGAACCTGCAACCACTGAGTTACAAGCCCAATTCCCTAATCATTACACTACACATGCACATGACCATACGAGAAAAGATTGCAACCCTTACAGACTGTAGTAAATAGCTATGACTTGAAAACAGCAATTACATATAGCTTTACAGATGGGGATGAATATAATGTAGAGGGGTACAAATTGTTTAGGAAGGATAGAACTAATAAAAGAGGAGGGGGAGTGGCCCTCTATATGAAAGACAATCTTAATGTGCAGGAAATTCCAGGTATAAACTCATTCGTTTCTTGTGAGGACATCTGGATTAGATTATTGGGAGATCATGAGAAGGGCCTTAATATAGGAGTATGCTATAGACCTCCAGCTTCAGACAGTAACATAAATAGTACGCTCTTTGGTAACATAAAACAAATCTGTGCTGAAGGAGAGACGATAATAATGGGCGACTTCAATTACCCCTCTATTAATTGGGAGATAGTGACAGGTCAGGGAAAATGTGAAGAGGAGTTTTTAGATATGGTCAATGACTGCTTTTTGGTACAGTCTGTTACTCAGCCTACGAGAGGGGAATCAATACTGGATCTGGTTTTGTGTAACAATCCTGATAGAATTTGCAACACAGAGGTAGGAGAACCAATAGGGGCAAGTGACCACCGTGCAGTTATTTTTGATATTTTTTGGCAAGTTAAGACAGCCTCCTCTAACTCTCGAATTTTTAATTTTAGACGAGCTGACTTTAATAAAATGAGAGAGAATTTAAGTAATATAGATTGGGTAAAACTTCTAGATTGCAGAACTGTGAATGACAAATGGACTATATTTAAAAGAATACAAAAATCAAGGTTATTGTAGATGTACAGTGTAAATTCATCCCTAAAGTAAGGAAAAATAGGATGAAAAAACAGTCTCCGTTAAAAAAAAACGCAGTGGATGACTAAATCTTTCCAGTTTAAAGAAGAAAATGGGAAAAATCGGGAGATTTTGAATAAAGGCAAAAGAAACTTTGAATCTTAAAAGACTGTACAGAGTATATAAAACAGGATAACTCAGAGAGAAACAAGTTAGATTATTTTATTCTTTTATTTTTCCCAGTAATATGCTAATCTAAAGATCTGCCGAGCATTCACGTCTAGCCTGGACTTGAATAGCCCACTAACAAAAAAGTGTTTTATATTGTTTCTGCCTCTCAAAACTACCCTTTTTATTATGACCTGGATGATGACAAGCTGTTCCAGGCATTGACAACTGACCTCTGTGGAAAGTTGAACATGAAAGAAAAACTATTTAAATGTATTACCAAATAAAAAAGTATCATGTGCAAAAGTTTGAGCACCCTTTTAGGAATTTGCCTTTCACTAATTTCCACCTGTGGCCTCTTGTTCTGCTGACCCCACTTATCTTTAGTAATTCATGGCTGCAAATGTGTGAATGAGTGCAGCTGTGAATGAGTGCTTCCCTGGTCTGTTTTGGGAATGCATGGGGGGGGGGGGGGCGGAATTAAAAGTAAATTAAAGAGTTCCTTGTTGTCCTCTCAAACCGAAGGCGACAACTGTTTCTTGCATGCTTCTACACACTACACTTATGTCCCTACACATAATGGCATGGCGAGACACTCAGCAGAAAGTCCTATGTTCCTCTCTACAGTACTCCTATTGCAGTGTTTTAGGAAGTAGCCAAGCCCTGAGGTAGCTAACAGTGCTTGTTTTTTTGCAAACCTATCATACTGTAGTTGATTTGTCTGTAAATGCTTTGGTATCAGTCATATTAAAATAGCATTTTGCAATATGGATTTATTATTCCTGATATCCATCACCCTACAATGACAAAATGGCAAGTAAAGTGTGAAAAACAAACACCTGTTCTGGGGTAACTTTTGCCCTTAGTGATCGAAAGATCTCATAGGTATAGAATCTGACCACAGGCCTTTTGTTTGAAAAGTTAGCAGTGTGTATATCCTGGTCAGACCTTAATGCAAACTTTCTGTGACCTTTCTATCCATCAGGATATTTGCCTGCTTCACTGAGATAGTGTCTGAAACAGGACTGCCTATTTGTCTGTAAAGCACCTCAAACAATTCATGCTTAAACCGTACAAAAACACATGTTAAACATGTGAAATATATTGGAAACCAAATTGAAGTGCGCCACCAGCAAGCAAATATGAGCTGGACTAACGGAGAACTGCAAACAAGTGGAACAGGTTTTCCGATTAGCAGTGACATGGCCCATAGGCTCTGTCAGATCCAGCCTTTTGTGGCAGTGTACATGGAACCACAGGGCAAAACACTTTACATGCTGCACTTCCAGAACATCTGACTGGGCATCTTGTGATGGACAATAACGTTTTCTAATCTAATCTCCCCACTGAAGAGATTGTGATTTGTCATATTCAATCGTATTAAATTGCTGACAGGGGCAATCAATAAGGCTCCACAGTTATGTTGTAGTTAGGCATTATATCTGCAAGGATATATCATTAGCCTGGCTTGCATGCCTGTGAAAACAATAAATAGGACTAAAGGTTGGTGGAAACATAAAATGATCACCTTGACACATAATAACCTAAGCTTATCTTTCCTTTCACTTGCTTTTTGAGTGCACTAAAGCAACTTTATAAACCATAAAAAGCCACGTATGATAGAAAATCCCCAAATATAGACTACATCTTACTTTTGGGCATGCTATATTGTGAAATGTAACTCTTTTTTATTTTCATAAATGTGTCCAAACACAAGTCGTACCACATGGTGAATTCAAAAACCTTTTTCATTCAAAACATTTAGCTTAAAATACAAAAAACTATTAACTGAACACATTGTTTTCAGAAATGAAAAATGGTTGTTATATAACTACCCTGCTGATTCCATCCAGCCCCACCCCTTTTACCCACTGCCCAATGGGAGCCATGGTCTGTCGTTGTAGGACCCCTACATCTTAAATCAATTTGCCTGATGAGTGAGTCATGGAGCTTGGCTTTGACTTGGAAGGAATAAAGTGCCTAGGAAACTATGATCCCAGACGTTTTTTTCACACACAGACACACACACACACACACATAATCACACACACATACACACTCACACCCTCTATTGAGCCCACCAATACATCTGCAGACCACAGCTATGGCCCAGTGCTGCTCGACCCTTCTCTTGCATTGCCAAACCTACAAATATCATTCAGACCAACAAAGAAGGTTTCCAGCCTTTCCAAATTTGTTTTCCATTGCTTTAGCCCTGCACGGTGAATAGAATAAGCAGCATAAAGGGTAAGACCATCATCCAAACTATAAACACGATGGTGGTTCTGTGTGGCTCAGTAGGTAGAGCATGGCGTTGGGTTCAATTCCCACTGGGACTACATATACTTAAAAATGTATGCATTCACTACTGTAAATTGCTTTGGATAAAAGCGTCTGCTAAATGGCATATATATTTATGCCACTTCATAAAAATCAGCAGGCCCTGCTGCTATCACCTATAGTGCCATTGGAGTTGGGAGTATCCTAAGAAAGCAACAAAGGTGAACCAGGACACATTCAATATTTATAATAAAATATTCCAATTCCATGTATAGATAAGAATGGTTGCACAACATTAACATGCAGATTTAGTTAACCAATTATGACCAAGGTTACACATGCAAGTGTGGTCTAGTGCAAAGTGCAATTTTATTATTATTATTGTTGTAATTACAGTGCTTAACTCATTGTGTATGTAAATCATTGCAACATTACAACAATGAAGCTATTCAGAAATTTGACTTTTGGTCTCAAGACTCAGTCTCATAAACAATGTTTCCTGGAGGCAAGGAGATGTTACATATTTTTGTTCAGACTTACACCTGAACAAAGTTTATATCAATCTAAATTGAGCTAAATGTTCAACTTCTGCATTCATACACAGAACAGAAAACAGTGTATGCTGGCTTGGACCTGATCAATGCAGTGCTGACAGTAGGGGCCTACAAAAGAATACTCTGCCCAGTAACAAAATGTACATGTAACAAAGGCATACATATTCAGCAACATATTTCTCTTTTGTATTTCCCAAAAATACTGTTTCAGTAGTAAACAAAGGTTATGCTTTCTAAACTTTACATTGATATCTGTAAACACTAAATTGCTGTAAAGATATACAGTAATCAGGTAGTGGGCCCAGAACAAAGAGCCAACAGGTTATAGTGGCAAATCTAATGTGGCACTCTTGGTACAGTACACCCATGAGCAGCACCCTTCCACAGAACCTAACTGGCTACATAAATGCATTGACAAAGAATGAAGAAAAGCATGCACATATGGTCATGCTTATCATCATAATCATATCAGTCATTTGGACTCCCTGACCCAAGGGAATAATAAAGCCAGCACACACTCATTCTTTACACTGCAGGGTTGGGAGTTTCATTTTTACCTGCCTAGGTATCAAAGAATCAAATCTTTATTATTTTAAATCAATTGTCCCACACAAACTGATTATCGTCACAGAAATCATTTCTAATGATTGCATATACATATATATATATATATATATATACAGCTCTGGAAAAAATTAAGAGACCACTGCAAAATGATCAGTTTCTCTGGTTTTAGAAATGTGTGGTATGTGTTTAAGTAAAAATGAAAATTTTTGTTTTATTCTATAAACTACTGACAACATTTCTCCCAAATTCCAAATAAAAATATTGTCATTTAGAGCATTTATTTGCAGAAAATGACAACTGGTCAAAATAACAAAAAAGATGCAGTGTTTTCAGACCTTTAATAATGCAAAGAAACAAGTTCAGAAGCATGTTTTCTTCCAGGATAACCATTAGACGCAATGGTTGGGCAAAGCTTGATTCAGAAGATGACCTTACCTCTACGGTCCAACCTTGTTCTTTCCCCAATGCCTGCTGCTTTTTCTAGTTTTGCAGACCATGTTCTTATGAACCCCAGCTGCTGTTTGCTTCTTTTTGAAATTTGAAGGATTTGAATGAAGCAATCCTTAGAGAGTCGTCACTGTATCCCTCTGAACTAAATTTGAAGGATAAAACCTTACGCCAGAATCTTTTCAACTCTTTTGGCATGGTCAATTGTTATTTTTTGATTCCAATTACTTTTGAGGTACTACTAGCACTGTTTTTTGCCATCCAGGTGGTCCTATTGCAGGAGGATAGTGATGACCACAGCAGTGGTTTCTATACTTTTCTTGTTAAATAAGATTTGGTTCAGGTGATCACCTAATCAATACTTCATTAAGTAGAATGAGGTGTGCTTGTGTTGGAATTCAACAGACACTGGAATGGAATGGCTGCCATACATGTAGAGATGCTGATTTAAGAAAAATTTGGAGTGGTCTCTCAATTTTTTCCAGAGCTGTATATATATATATATATATATTATAAATATATATTTAAATATTATATATATTGTGGCAGCCAAAGGGGCTGCACAAGGAAATGGCTGCCTGGCCTCCAACACATGGGAGCCCGAGAACACTACATTTCCCAGCAGGCCACAGTCACACCTGAGCCGAGTCAAGGCAATGGGACTAACGACCAGCTGAAGGCCATTTCAAGGCCTATTTAAAGGGCTGATTCCATCACACTGGGAGAGGAGTAGGAACGTGTTTGGGAAGGAGTGTGTTTGTAAGAGTGAGTACTGTGAAGTCTATTGACCAGCCAGTATTTGGAGAAAGAGTGTTTTGGTTTTTTTGTGTGTGTGTTTTTTGTGTTGATGAACTGGATTTTGGATTGTTTGTGAGGACCCAGAAACAGTTTTGTGTTTGTCACATTTTGTTTTGAATACAAATTTGCAATTCCACATCACCAAAAACAGTATTACATTGGGAAATTCTATAAGATCATTCTAGAAGATCTGTATAATGTTTGGATAACATGTGACAAGAAAACTTTAGAGAGACATGTAAGATGATTTCACTTGGAAATACCCAAGGGACACTCTCATCTCATCTTCAGCTGCTTATTCCTAGTTAGGGTCGCGGGGGGGCTGGAGCCTATCCCAGCATGCATTGGGGCGAAAAGCAGGAATACACCCTGGACAGGTCGCCAATCCATCGCAGGGCACTACATATACCATTCACTCACACACTCATACCTACGGGCCATTTAGACTCTCCAATTAGCCTAACGTGCATGTCTTTGGACTGTGGGAAGAAACCGGAGTACCCGGAGGAAACCCACGCGGACACGGGGAGAGCATGCAAGGCCTGGATTCGAACCCGAGACCTTCTTGCTGTGAGGCGACAGTGCTATCCACTGCACCACCGTGCCGCCCAAGTTTATAATATTAAATTAAAAATAAAAGCTGTTATGAATGTTTTGAACTATATGTATAACTAAAGAGGAGATAAATAATTATCTTTGACAGGGAGTAGGAATGATGTTGTATAAAGAGGAAGCTATGAGGATGAACACCCTATGCACAGGAAATACATTTTAGCTATAAGATAAGTGTTCTGCCTAGTGTGTACAAAGATAGCCCCAAAACCAGATGCTTAAATAGCATTCCTTTCAATTAGTCCGATATGCTTCTGAGCAGGAACACTGGCCAAGCACATGTTTACAATAGGTTCTGGGAATGCAGTGGCTACTGAATGAATGAGAATGAAGACAGACAGCTTTATGATATGTCACACTACTTGTAGAAAGTAACATTGCATTAAGTGAGCACTAAATCATGTAAACCCAGCTTAGAGAAAAAAACATATAAGGACAACATAACAGTAACTAGGAACTTGTTCTTGGTGATAGTACTATTTGTGCTCGATTCTTACTCAAGCATTATAATAATAAACCCTTGCAAATACAAGAGGAATAAACAGAATGTTTCAGAATATCAGGGGTCGGTGAGTTGGGAGAAGTTTTGCCTCATCTTCTCGCAGATTCCCATTGTCCTCCCCCTGGGAGATGAGCTCCTGATCTGCTGTCCTCTTCAGGACTCAGGTTCCCTGACTCAGGTTACTGGCACAGAGACCCTGCTACTGCCCGAGTGAACCTATCAGAAGACCGCCAACTGAGTCCCAGTGGCTCATCTAGGAACAGGTGTTCAAGCTGGACAAATGAACAATTATCAGCCAAATGCAGAGACTTGTGTTCAATACCCAGGGGAGCTACATGTGTTTGATGTAGTCACTGGAAGACAATGGCTGCTGTATTTTGAGTCCAACAGTGCTGTTTGGCCAGAACAGGTGTGGTCTAGTCAGCGCTGGTTTGTGATTGCTCTGTTGGCTCTGCTGTCAACAGGTGTTGTAGTATGCAGATGTCACTGGTCAGTCTCTCTGTGTGACTCAGGGACATTTCAACTTGCATGGTTGTGTTGGCGAGGTCCAAATGATGATCTGTGCTTTTTAGCAACACATGAGGGCCTGTGTGGATTTACTGACCACACTTAAATTTAATGGAGGATTGTTCACAGGTCAGATTTTTCATCAGGATTGGAATGATTCAACACAACTCAGTGAGTGGACGGACAAAATTAAACAGATTTGCACACAAAACAATTGCAATAATTAGAAACGTTAGCTTTCTGCTACATTTGGCAGCTTGAAATGATCATTAGTCTTTGTTATCAGGTCAGGTTGAAAGTCAAACGCTACATTATTGGCATCATTGTAAAAAGTGGAACTTAATTTGTGTAAAATATGTACAGTGAAGGTTTGTGTGGAAAAGTGCGTAGGTGTAATGTCTTCAAATGACTGTACAACGCAGGTTATCTGTCAGTAGTGTAAATCATTAACCAATCCTGCCTTCCTTTCACCAGCATCTGAAGCTTCTCTCATTGGACAGTAACACACAGCATAAGTGTTTGCGTCTGGGGACTGATATGATATCTATGTTAAACATTCAACTAAACACAGATATATATGTACATAATAGAACCCAAGTGTCAAATACTACACATCAGACATTTCAAAAACTGGGGACTACTATTGTGAGCTGCAATTAATGTAATTATACATCTAATCAAATGCTTAATTTGTGCCTTATTTTGACACAATTACCACGACAGCACATAACAGGCAGTGAAGAAACAGCCACTGCAATGTTCTATGGGTTTTCCTCTGGGGCCTCACGCATATAATGGTAAGGGTAATCCACAACTGTCATGCACTGCTGCAGAAGTCCATACAAAACCAGACCTATCCAACTTAGCAAGCCGACAGATCTGAAATCTTCTTCGCAGCCTCAGACAAAAGGAAAAAGTGACAGGATGTCAGTGGTCCTGCATGACCATTAAAGCTTCCCTGTGTAAATGACACTGGTCCCCCCCTCTCAGAGCCAGAGCTCAACCAGCCTTCTCACACATCAATGACAAGGGTCCATGGTCACCATGGCAACCAAACACTGAAAAACACACAGCCTGCAATGCGAGAGATGGAGTCCCAGAATGGTGCGCTGGATTTCTGCAACGTCAGAGGGGTGTGACTAAGGGAGGCATTCTTCAATGCAGGCTAATGCATTTTAAATAGAAATGACCTGGCCCTCCTTGGATGTTTTTCTTTTATTAGGTACTCTTGTTACTGAATGGATTCCACTATCGAAATCAATTCATCACCAAATACATAAATATACCAACACAATGTTACCGCTTATTGCAACATGCCTATTTATGAAATATATATTTACAATTATATTTGTAAATTATTATATAGTTAAATATTCATTCAATTAGATAATATAGTCTGCTAAATGAATCATTTAGATTGATCTTACACAGGAGGATACAATGCGAGGCAAGGAAGGTCATCACAGTACATGGAGGATTACTACAGTACTGTACTCCAATATAGTACCAATAAATATTGCAGTAAAACAGAGCTTTAATCTCTGTAGGTTCTTAGGACATAAAAACTAGCTCTTTGTTTCCCGGCTTAGGAGCTATCTAGACTCAATGTTTTTTCACTTTGCTTGCAGTTATTTCTGTGCAATGTGGAAAAGAGTCAAATACTGGTAGACCTAAATGGATAAAACACAGATAAGAGAATTTCAAATTGTAAATGTTTATGTTTCTATATCGTTGGCATCGTAAGAAAAATTGACAGTTTGATACATCAATAGAATATCATGTACCTAAAACTTTCAAGTCTAATATAATGTAACAATGAAAATTTTTTCTCATTACCTAAAATGTTATCTTTTTTGGTTTGTTTCATGATGCTGTAGATATACTAATATAATAATAAGACAAAGGTTCATAATCTCTTGTCCAGTATTGGAATCTAAATGTAGATTTCCTCATGATGAGAAAATCTTTACATTTGTTTTAGAAGTCGTATTCACACTGATGGCAATGAAATGTCATTCCTAAACAACAATTTGATATGGCACACATGCAAATATGCACACCAAGAGCCAGCTAAACCTGTGTGCCTTGTGCTCACATGCTTGTTGAAGATTGCATGTGCAAAACCTTCCATAAGGACAAAAGACCTTTCTTGTACTTATAGAAGGACCTCACTGTAAGCCATTTGCTGCTGTGCACATGCTCGCTTGCTGGAATAGTTATGTCATATATATTTCAACCTATTTGTCCTGACTTACAACTGTACACACCTTGGTCTGCGGCCCATGTCACACCTACATTGCCTACGCTCTGAAGCACTACCTTCTGAGTTAAAGTACACACACTTTACTTACTGTTCAATAACTCAACCAATGATCTCTAGCCATATAAATGCAATCTTATTACAGTACCAGTATCATTACTGTGTGGAGTATCCTGGTGAAATCAGGTTGAACTGAACTGAATCTAACTGAATTTTGTAAGTCGCTTTAGATGAATTTAAAACTTTTTTCCTGACAGTGAGTACTATCTAAATTGATTTAACAGCCAGGGAAGACTTGCACACAGTCTTATGGGGTAATATCACAAGCAAGTGTCAATAGAGGGACTCTCGCCAGGGACTCTCGCTGACCATATATTTCAGTGTCATACGCACATATACTGTATATACTTCACTGTCGGACAATTAACGACCTTTTCATTGTAAATGTCTTCACAATCTGAATAACAACCATGGGGATCTTGATTGAAAATGAATGTATAATTCTTATTTACCTTAATTATTTGCATTATTATTGACTATATAGGATGACTTCCACATCTCCATTTAAGCAGCTGGATATGTACTGAAACAATTCAGGCCAAGCACAGACCCTCGCTCAAGGGAACAACAGCTCCATCTGAGCATCAAAACTGCAACCTTCAGGTTACAAGCCCTGCACCTTAAATGAAACATGGTTATTTGTTTTACAGAGGAAAGCATGTAGGTTGTATTACAATCACACATTTGCAAGAGGAGTAACATTGAGTTCCTGGGAGGTGTGAGATATGACATAATCTCAGTAACCCAAACAGAAGCATGTTTCAGGCAGGGCGTGGTTTCTCACTTGTCCCCTTTCACACACTCACCACCACTACTAGGCATGTTGCGGCTATTGCGTATAACTGACAAAGAATCCACCCAGCTGATGCCAAGTACTTTGGACCAGTACTGCAGACATATTTCTTTAAAGGTCAAAGTTCATAAATCCCTGATCAATGGGTTTACTTAAATAGAGGAGTGGAACTGCACAGAAGGGACTATGCAAAATTCTAGGTTTTTCATTAACAGGTCCAAGGCATTCTCGCAACAACGCACATGCATTACACTGAGGTTCCTGTTGAAAAGATTCTGAAGGAGGAGAGAGAGCAGAACAACTGAGAACTCAATGTTCCAGACAAACTAAGGGACATTCTGTAACCATTTCAAGAAAAGTTAGAGTATATCCATTTGATGCTGTATGTGTGCTCACGCTTGGAGGGGAAGTTTAAAAAATCTATAATGTATGGATCTACCGATGAAATCAGTGTAAGACTCAAATGATCAACAGAGCAGGGCAGGGATGAAGGGATGCTAACAGTCACAGTTATGTGCTGGAAGATTCACCTGAGACCTGTTTATAGACCTGTGTGTTTCACCTAGCTTATTTCTAGAGAACTAATTCCCCCTGACACTTGGTATTGAGAGTAACTCAAGCCATATCAGACTCACTTAATAATGAAGAGGTCACCAGCCTGTGAGAGGGCCATATAAGCAGTCTGCTCTAACTGGAGTCTGCTCTATTGGAATTTTAAATATGTTCCAATCAGACCTGTTCTTTAAATAACTAATATATAATAGGGGCGCTTCCAACACGGTCAACTGTGTAGTAATATTCGTTGAAACAAAGCCCTCCAATTCTTATGTAATGGCCTTTGCTTTTCTGTTTTTACTGCAGTAATGGAATTAGGTTAAAGTATAAATACCAAAGGCCAAAACATGATGTCTCACCTGGCTTCCCCCTTTCCCTCTCCTTCCCAAGATGTCATACCTGGCCTTGAGGTCCTTGTACTCCTCGCGCACCTTGCTGAGCTCCAGCTGCAGCCAGGCCCGCTCCTTGGCCACGGAGTCCAAGGTCTTGCGAGCATCGGCCAGCTCAGTCTCATAGACAGCCTTCATGGTGGACTGCTGGCAGCCGGCCTCAGTCTTAGACTCGGTGAGGCGGCGCTCCAGTGTATCCTTCTCTAACTCGAGCGAGCGGACCATGTCGATGTAGACAGCCAGCCGATTGTTGAGATCGCTCAGGTCCTCCTTTTCTCTCAGACGGGTGATGCGGGTCGGAGAAATGGACTTGGCGCCACTGCTGGTGGCTTGTTTCCTGGCAGGGGTCTCCATGGCTTCCAGGGAAGTCTATTGAATTGACCACTGGATGTCCTGCTCCAAACAAATTAATATGACAGAAAGAATCGCAGCAAAAACAAATGTGCAACATCCTAATAAAGACTAATTTGCTTGGGCTCTGCACAGCTCTAATCAGATCGGCTGGTGATTAACGTCTCTTTGGCCAAGGCTGGATGTTAATTATAATGCATTTCCTCCTCATACAGTACTATATGTCTCTGACTGTAAGTTGTTTCATTTGAAATACTCAGATTTCTACAATAAAGCGGTCTATTCCAGCAGAAAACTAGGTGTCCTCAGTGTTTTCATAGGAAGTTCCTCTGAATGAATGGATAGTATTTTGGAGTATGAGTCACAGATAATGAGAAATCTCTAGCATGTGTGAAACAGTCTATTACTGAACATTTCATTCACTATCCACATTCAAATAATGAAAAATGTGGTGATGAAACAAGTCTTTACTTTTACTTGAAAAAGGGCATCAGAAAAACTATTGAAAGCTAGTAAAAGCAATTCTGTCCTAATATTTTGTTTTCACTGAAACACAGGAGATCTTTTTTTAAGACTCGATTACAAAAAAGATGAGCATTGAAAGAATATATCCTCTATACATAAATGCTTATGTAAAACAATGCATATAATCAATGCATATAATAAGTTTTACTCAGAAACTACTTTCTATGTGGTCCCGGCCCCATTCTCAATAAATGTAATTTTGCTTCAGAATCTTTCACCCTTTATTGCATTTCTTATTAACAGTTATCTTTCATTTCTGTATTTAATTTCCATCTTTCATTTTTCATCACAAATAGGATCAACGAATATAACAATATTTACACCCCAGATAAAGCATATAGCACACAATAAAACATAATATATAGATCTAGCATATGTTTATCCTTGAACACAAATACTTTAATATTTTACCATTTTTATACATGGACCATAAAATTACCATATTAGTTATTTTATCATATTATGCTATGGTCCATTCAATCTGAAATAGAAACAAAAGTGACGACGAGTAACTGAAAGTAAAAGCTATTCCCACTTGATAAGGAATTAAATCAAAGTTCAGGAGTAGAGAAACATTAACAAATGTACCTTCTGAAAGTGTGCGGTGGATTGAATATCTCCAGGAAAGATGGCACAATATTTCTTTTGCAAACGTTTGCAGAGTTGTGGAGATGAGCTCCTGAAATTCCTTGGATCTTTCTCCCTCTGTAAAGTTCCAGAATTGCAGTGTGTCCCTTGCTCTGCAATAGTCTCTTCTCCCCTTCGTCAGTCTCTCTGCCTTTGGCTCCTGCTCTAGATTGGCTGCCTTTCAGTCTTTCCCCGCCCATGTATTTCTGGAGTGAGAGGAGAGAGAGGGACGGGAGGGTAGGGAGGAGCCTGACTTGACTCGTCCAGACGTGTAAATCAAGCTGTTGCTGTCCACACACACACACACACAAACAAACACTTTGTGATAGTATACAAAAGCTTATGTAATACTTAGCATGAAAGAAGAGATTCATGAGACAAATATCTAATCTTTCTGAAATCCAGTGGGGAAGCATAGTAACCATATTGAGTTGAGCCAATTACATTTATCTCCCTCTCTGGCTGTAGGAAAGAAGTGAATGTTCTCAACTGCTATGACATGTAGAGTGTGAGAGTGAAAATGTTTTATTGAAGCAGCAAACTAATAATCACTGGAAATACCGATCGTCTCCATGTGAGTCAGTAGAACAAACACTTTCAGTCTGCTCTGCTCTGTCAGGATGAGATAGGAAGGGATTTAGGCCACCATAAGTTACAAAAATTAAAAGCTTAAAGGAAAAGCAGGCCTATCCCAATATCTCAAGAATTTACCTTAGCATAAACCCTTACAAGGACCTGCTCTCCTTGAATAGTGAATAGGCAACTTGTAGTAAAGACTGTCATAGTAAGCAATATTTACGACAGTGTTGTAATGACATAAAGAGGAACTGCCTGCTGAAAAGCAGTAGTACGGTATTGGGATACCACGTGTGAGAGACATGTTGAAAATGCTTGTGAGTACGCTCCTCAGTAAAAGTTTGGTGATCCTGCGACTGGACATTCGATTATTTCAACAATAAACACCAATAGGGTTTAATACAAAGACCAACTTGAGTTTAGTGCAGATTTGACAGTATATGAGTACAATTAATGAATCTCAATTAAAGTTAGTCTCAACAAACTCTTGAATCAATGTTGCTTGAGGCTGGGCAGGTTTAGTTAATGGGACACCCTGGAATTATGCAGGTTGTGAATACAGACAGTGTCTATGTCCCACCACAGAGTTGGGACTCCTGCCCTTGGTATTTGTTGAATGTCAGGCATCAAATGATGAGCATGTTCTGCAGAGCACCATGTCCACTTGCTTGACCACTACAACATTCCAAAGGAACGTTTCAGATGGACAACATCAATCTAAACAATGTCTTTACTTGTTTAGAAAAAGAAACAGTACAGAAAGTACACAACAGGACCCAACACAAAATTGTTAAATTGTCAGACAAGGAAAAAAGGTAATTCATTGACATTTATAATTGTCTTGAACAAATTGACAGAGGGCAAATGTGTTATCTAAGATTGTAGGAAGAAAGTGCCCTTGGAATCTAAGATACTATACAGTACTCCTTCTGAATTTTTCTGAGCATATGACCTGGGGTAATTATCAAAAATATATATTTCTGGGGAATATATATACTGTATATTGCAGAGTGGCTCATCTGGTTAAGACACTGATCAGTGTGTGGGTGAGCCCAACATTTAGGTATTAAATCCAGACCATGACAGTGCCGACTGTGGCTGATAGCCCCGCAGGGTGGTGCATAATTGGCCCTAGCATCACCTAAGGTCAATTGGGTCCCCATAGTCTGCTTGAACAAGCTGCACGTGAAGTGTCCTCCTCTGACTCAATCATCTGTGCAAGCTTAGCAGTTGGACTGCAGAGTGAAACCAGAATAAAACGTTTGAAAACCTTGAGTTGTATTGCCTCCAGCGGATTTCCAAAGCTTAGAAATGGCTGTATGGATAGAGTTTTTCATAATACATTTAGTTTTAATACAATGCTTGGTAAAATATTGTCATTCAGAAAATTATAATAGCCTTGCAGTAGTATGTCATAAATTACATCATCAGCTTGGATGGAGGGATGAAGGGATGGTGGATGGATAGTGAAATAATGTAGTAGGGTAGCCTAGTGTATATATACTTGAGATATACTTGTGCATAGAGCTATAGAATATTTAGTTTCTTAAAGTATTATAATTCACAGTATTGTAATAGCTATTCAGTAGTACAAGTTCATTAAAGTAAAGCTTTAATGAAATCATCAGCTGGATGAATGGGTGGACAGATGGATGGACAAGAGACAGAGAGGAAGGACTGTGGTAGCTTTTTACACATGTACAGAGATTTACAGTATTAAGGCTTTAAGGACATCATCAGCTGGATAGAAGGATGGATGGAGGGATGGATGGATGGACAGATAGAGACAGGAGGACTGTAGCTTTTGGTTATACATGTGCATAGAGATTTACAGTATATAGCTTGATAATATATAAAAATATATAAATTTAAAAATATGAATCCACAGGCTTGAAATGGTAATGTTTTTGTTTTTTTTAATACTCAATGTTTAAAAAAAGTATTATGATCTATTATCAATAATGTTGTCTGGAGCACAAATCTGTTCCATTGTAAAAGACCCGACTGATTGGTTTAAAATATGTTTGTTTTTGTCATCTTGACAGATTTTTCAACCAATATAGACATTGGGCTGATGCTAATTAGTTTAAGCCTTCAAACGCCATCCTAAAATCTTTTAAAATCAAAATTTCTACAGGCCTCCCACGTGGCCCAGTGGTTACAACATCTTGATGCTGGCCATGGAGACCGGGGTTCAATTCCCCGTCTCGCCAGAGTTGGCTCTGGCCGGGAGCGCCACCAGGGGCGGCGATTGGCTGTCCGCCCCAGGGAGGGGGGTTGAAGCCGACAGGACGTTCGCTGTGCATAAGAGTGGCCCTGTAGTACTGGGTTACGGTTGACGGCTCGGCGAGTGCTGTCTCAGAGGTGTTACTTCGCCTTCATCACTACCGGTTGCAGGACTATGGCAGTGAACTCACATTACTAGGGGGATTGATATAAAAACAGCAGGTCTAATTGGCTATGAAAATGGGATAAAATCTGAAACAAATTTATTTTAAAAAATCCAAATTTCTGTTTCAAATTCCCACCATAAAATGTAAAACCCATTGGGGCAAATTAAGTTCAAAATAGGTAGTACTGCCATTTTTTGGTGCCGTGTTTGGTTGAATGGAATGCTACGGGAGCGAGCAGAATTAGTTGAATAAATCTTGTATAAACCACTTTCACCTGCCTATATAAAGTAACATTAAGGTCATTTGGTAAGCTAGTAACAATCTATTGCAGCTTGCTAGCTAGATAACCAGGCAGTATTTAAGGCTTATGCTGAACGTCTTTCCTAAACTAAGAACCGGAACCAACTAGCTACGAGTAAGTTAAGCAGAACGCAAGATGTAATTATAGATGGCCATTGCTGTTTTAAATGGTTAACTATTGTGAGCTTACTATTACTGAATGAGCTAGCCAGACCTGGAGATATTTATACAATTGTTGCTAGCTAGCTTGTATGAGTGAAGTCTGCTCATCATGAATCTATATAATTTAAAATAAGCCATTTTGGGGAACAATTTGCAGCTTGCTTGCTTGCTAGCTAACATAGTCAGATAGGTTGAAAACCAGTATTTAAGGCTTTAAAATGCAACAAATTTTCATGGTTGGTTAAGTGCTATGCTATGCTAGTTAGCATGAAGCTAGCAGGCTAATTGCTAAATACATTGAATATTTCAGAAAGTATTCATCACAAATGTATAAGAAGCTCAAGCTGGATACACACACATAAACCAACCGTATGTGTTAAGTTTGGTGGCTATACGCTAAATATTTTGTTTAAAATTGTTTTGGGTTTTTTTTAAAGGAGAGGAACATTCTTTTTCCAATGCTCCAGCCATATGATTTCAATAAGTTGGCCCTTCGACAGCAAACTTTTATTTAAGCCGCAGGTGACATCAAGTGTTTCAGAGGAAAGCGCATACTGAACTCTCCTGATTTGACAGATTAGTTTGCAGCGGTAAACTTGAATAGAATACAATTGAGGTGAATTTACAAAAAAATGAGATTAGTTTAGATTAGATTTGCCAGACTGAAAACAATCTCATGACATTCTGCAAGAGAAAGCAACTATGTCTCAGCAGATGCAAAGAAGGAAAGAAGCTCAGAATACTTCTGTCAATCACTTATTTCCTGGTGGCTTATGGTGTATCGGTTTGTATACAAAATTATTTCATTATCTTCATTTGGATAACATACAAATATGTGTCTCCGTGTGTTCTGTCAATAAATTCACATTATTATGTGTCCAGGGAGTGAGAAGCAGGGAATGCCCTCATTTTTACTCTATGTTTTCTCACAGGCATCCAGCTTCTGGGCACACTATTAATTATGAGAGCTGGACTAGCTGCCTTCAGGGAGAGGATAGGTCTTTAGAATAGGAGATCTACACACTTTAGCTGTATTGTACAATACTGGAGTCCTGCAATCCTGCCTTTAAGCAAGATTTGAATTATTATCACTAAATGTCTGTCCACTTAACTGAGACTGCTGCAATATTAGAGATGTTTAATTCCACATGTTAACACTGCTTGTTAAATCACAGATTTTCAATATCTCCCTGCCTAAAGTCATAGGTTTCGAATCACTGTAGATGTACAATATTTATTTGTTTGATTTCCTTGGAATGCAACCAAATTCAGATGACCTGTAGCTAGACAAGAGAACACCAAACATCAATATAAAATGTAAGATATAACAATGGTAGAACAGTCAAGGTTATGCGAGGCCAGTTGAATGGGTTTTCATCTGGCACACACAACAAAGAGTTAATGCACACAGAAATATTGCTCACTATAGCCGACTTATACGAGCTGACAACATTTATTCAACAGATTTTTTAAACGTTTGCTGTGTGAAGACATATGAACTACCACTGTATAAACTCTTGTATAACAAGCTTAATTCTTTGATTTGGAAAGCATTCATATTTACTTCGATGTACAGTTTTATGTCATTGACAACCAGGATCCATACATCTTAAATCCTCTTATGCTTAAATGCTCTCCAGAGGCAAGGATAGTGTACATTACACAGTGGTCTTTCAGTCAGAGAGAATAATTGACTCATTTTCAATTGGTCAGGGTCAAACCAGGTTAGCACCTTCTCTTGTATGTCTCCCTCAGTTTGGAAAGCACTCTATCACACGTTTGTCACTGTGTCAACTGTGGGCACCATCTGAGCAGTGCACATCTGCTCTGTAGAAAACTGCCCATTGTTCACCGTTCATATTTTCTGATTAATAATGACCAGTTTCCACAGTACAATATTATGCCAAACCACAGGGGTGTACATCATCCTCATTACATTAAAACATGACATCATTGGTGGTAACAAAAGCGTTTGATGCAAAGAGCAGGTATCAGTGTTCCCCCCTCACAGCTGAAATGATGTATTTTTGCTATACTGCATTAGATAGTACTTCATTATAATATAATTTAATTACATAATAGTGACCAAAGCATAAGCATCAGATTCCCAGTGCAGTCTGAGCACAGGGCCTGAACAGCCCAGAGTGACACCCTTCTTTACTCTTGTCTCTAATATCAATGCACACAGCCTTGGATCCTAATACAGAGCAGTGTAACTTGTAGTAACTTTTACACTTTTGTGTAAATAGTGTATCATGTAATATATCACAACATATTAAAAAGGATACCATTATAAGAAAACAGTCATTGTATAGAACCAACAGTCAGGCAGGAATATTTGATCAAAAAAGCTCATCAGATACTGTATGATCTTTCCCTTGAAAATGAGTTCATACTGCATTGCATTCGAGTTCCTCATTGCCTTTGGAAATAATTGGTAAGCTATTTTTAAACTTGTGGGGATCATGTTTCTGAAAAGAAGGGTGACCTCCTCTCCATTTCTCCTTCAATATAATGAAAATACACGAGCCCTCCATGTCTGTCTCATGGTGCCACAAACACAAGTGGAAATTCCCAGGGTGGGAAAGCTGACAGTAATGACCAAGAAAAACCTGCCAAAAGCACAACATATCTTGATTAAAACCATCATAGCATATTCTAACCACAACCCTCCTATACAGCTTAACAGTCATGTTCAATGGCAACCCAAAGGTGTCTGGGCACATATTCATAAAGCGAGTCAGATTAGGTGTGCTGAACTAGGATCAGGTTTCCCTATACTTTTCCATTATGATCTATAAGGGAAAACTGATCCTAGATCAGCACTCCTATTCCCCTATGAATAGGGATCCTGGTCTTTATTCCAACTCAGTGCTTGATGCAATCATTGTCCCATGTGTCAGTCAGCTGCTGGTTCAAAGCCCCACAGCCATTAATTAATTTATTAATATTGTGGGTCTGGAAAAGACTCAAATAGAATCCTGAATTGCAGTTTCTTGTGACTCTTACATTTGCTGAATTAGAGAAAAGGATAAGAAAGTAGTGTGGCAGCTGCCCGGAGGCATTCCGAGGGGTGGCAGTAGGGGGGCGGTACATAGTAGCCCGCTGGCTCCACTCCAGCACCTTAATGGGAAGTCCGGGGCTGACGCACCACACCTGAGACACATTAACCAAGTAATGATGCAAGAAATAAAAGAAGCACCTTTTCCACAGTTTAATTGTAATGTACCAGAAGGGAAACGTGCTGGCGATTGAGAGAGAGAGAGAGAGAATTGTCTTTGTATTGATTACTGGCTTGATTTGGATTGTTTTGAAAAACCCTGTTTGTGTGCTGACCATTGCTGATTGGAGGACATGGATTGGAATAACGACTTTGGATTGCGGATGACGACCACGAGAAAGGATTACAGACTGTACGTGTTTGCTTCCCTATATTCCCCGTTTGTGTAAATTCCCCTAATACATCCCTCTTGTTTCCTATGTTTCTGTGGTATGGTGATTTTGTTATTGTTCTTGAGCTGCTTTGTAACCCAACACCCCAGATCCTGCCACAGTAGCTATAACTCATACACTCGTACTGTCGGTCCACCCACCATGGTAGTAAAATAGATGGGGTGGGGGGAGGTTTGACAGGGCATAGGCGTAACAAGTGGGGGGGATGAGGGGGGAAATGTCCCCCCAATATTTAAAACAGTCAATAGTCAACAGTCAATCGTTTGTAGATATAAATCATTCCCTTTCATTATGTCCCCCCCCTCCCATTAATATGTGGTTACACCCTTGTAACAGGGTCTACAATTTTATCCTGATGGTGTAGTTACTGCCACTTTGTTATATATTCACTATAAAACACTCAAGTCATGACCACAGCTTGGCATGCTCGAACACACTTGAGCAAACAGCTTTCTGTGTTTAAACAAAATTGTCCCCAGTGATAAACTTTAAACTGTTTTTCACGCTACATCATTTTTATGAATTGAGAAACTTTCATCTCAAGTAGTACAGTAATAATTGCGCTTATTTATCAGTAGCCAACATAAGTATGATACAAACTTTAAACCGTGCAATTACTTTATCTTCATCTGAGGGTTAATCAGTCAGGCACGGTCATCATTACAAAATTTAAAATTCATTACAAAGTTTAAAAAGTCTAGGTACAGGAAAAGGAAATTGTGCTAAATTATAACAAGGCCCTGCTCATACTAAGAGGAAGATTATCTTTTTGACATTTGTTAAAAATGTTTTACTCGTGGAATGTTTAAAAACACAAGATTTCTGAAAGAATACATATTCTATATATAATTAGGAACAGTGAATATTGAAGACTTTCCAAAACTAGCATTAGACCTGGAATAATTCAACCCTAACCATATATTCATTCAAATAATCCAAGCGCAGAATAAATATTATATTGAGTCACAGATTACACACCCTGTTCCTGTGACACAGTTGACAGGTGTCTATACACTGCTGAAAATAGCCATGGCAATTCTTGTATAGAGCTGTCATAAAAGTTTTTGGTTCACCCACTATATATGAAAATGTAATGATTTAAACAGCTATAGCAAAAATGCTAGTTTTCTGGATTATGGTTCAGAATTGGAAATTGAGTTTCTGAATGCATCACAGATTGACACTTACACAGTGTGACTCATTTGGTTGTGGCATAACAGAAGGTTATGTTAGAATCAGTCAGAATTACTCCTAGATCAGAAGCACTCCTAGAATCAGTCATGAAATAAAATCTTGTTTAATCCTCTGCTTTAGGCTGGTAAACATGCCAACAACTCCAGATGGGATAGTTGTTGGGACCTGATTGGTCAATGCAATAGGGTTGCTGGAAGTGAACAGTTAATGGAACCCATCTGCTAAGATTCTACTAGAATTCCCTGGCTCATCAGAAATCACTGTCTCTGAGCCAATCAGAGATGTAGAGTACATGTGGAGTACCAATGATATGCATATTAAGAGCGGGAATACCATACAAACTTCAGAACTCAGACTTAAATACATAGAAGCAGAACACATAACAGCACTGAAGATCTGCATTCACTTCACCAAGGCATTTATTTGACTAATTTGTTTTGTGAAATGACAAAGAAGAGTTGGGCCTGGCTGAGGGAAAAAAAGCACACAAAAAAGAAGCAATGCACCATATAGCATGTGATATACAACACAATACAAAAAAGTATATTCAAACAGCATCCCAAACTGAATGATTGGGTAGAGATCTTTGTCTACTGTTCAGAAATAAATGGATTTATCAACTGAGTGGCTCAGTTGGTAAATGTACTTACCACAAATGCAGGCTGGGCCCTTTAGCTACAACATCACCAGTTTGAGTCTAAGCTATGTGCTATGTGAGTGCAGTATGCAACCCTGGCCAAACAGGTATTGTGACCCTGAAGCATTGAGATCAGTGCATTGTGACAAGGTGTGGTCACTATGGAGGCTTAGAAAGCTGATTAGAAGGGAAGTCCAATTTGACCCCATGTCCTTAGCATCTCTTAGCAGGAGTTATGTGCGTGTAACCATACACCCGCCCCTGAGCCCTAGATCCTGCGAGAAGTGTGAGCTGCCCCCATCAACTCTCACCATTAACTTGATTCCAGACCGGTCCTCCCACACCTACCCCAGTCCCTGGATCTCGATCCCCTTCACGTGATTTAGCCCCCCCCCTGACTACCTAAGCCCTGCGTCACCTTTGGACTGACTATGATATGGTCTGTTTTGGACACACCCTGTGCTGGCCAGAAGAGGATGGCTCCCCCCTTTAGTCTGGTTCCACCTTGCCACTGTCGCCTTAGACTTGCTTTTGGCGGGGTTGTTAAGCATTTTGGGACAATGTATTTGTGAAAACGCTATACAAATACATTTGATTTGATTTGATTTATGTGGTTGAGAGGTTTGCCAGTTCCAGTGTCATACTAGGCATACTAGCCATAAAACTGGGCTATTCTACACATACAGCTCAACATTCAAATACAAAGCTCACAAAAATATGAATGGCTGAGCACACATAAATATGACACGATTCCAAAAAAGTTTGTCAAAGGCTGCTGAGAAGCAGAAAAAAAATGGGACTTATTCTAATAAAGCAAGTGGGTGAAGAGTAGAATAAAATGTACAAATGAGCTTAGGTTATGTGAAGGGGGCTATGTAATTCCATTTTGATTTTAAATGTATTCCCTGGCTTCAGAAGAATGTCAATGAATTGAGGGCATAGTTCAACACATTGTTCTGAACTGGCAGTTATGTGAAAAGGACTTTTCTGTCATGTTCCGAGGGAGTCCTGCTGTGCCAGCCACTCAACGGCAGATCAACGGTGCTGAGTACTGCAACCAGCCTATGGTAGGGTAGCTTATTTATGTTTTCTTCGAAGTTACAACTGCACACCCACTCAAAGGCTGATCACTGGATTTTAGTCCCCTCACACCCCAGTCTCATGTGAACTTCCACTGCTGAGACTGTGTAAAGGAATTTCACCCTCTCCGACCCAGTTGATGAGCTGAAACATGGGTCCAGGACTGGTCCTCCTTGAAGTCATTAAGTATCAACTTTTGCTATGCTTCACTGACATCAAATAGGAATGCATATTGCCATAAAATTCTCCTTTCTTTTCCCACACTCCCCAGTCTTTTATACAGGCTGGATTATCTAATGGAGGGGGAGATGAGCAATCCATCTCAGCCCCAGTCATGTCTGGAATGGAGCCAGCCATTCTGGATACACCTCCGGTCTATGACACTGCCTCATGGCCTGCTACATACCCTCCTCCTCAGCTCAAAACATGAGGGAGGAGCAATTCATAACCAAAAGAAATCCCTTCTGGACAGAGCATCAGCATCCCGCATCCGAACCTGTGCACAACAGAGAATGCAAACTGTTGTGAACTTTAAAACCATCGGGTGACCCTGGCATTTGTGTCCTCATGATGTGCCATCTAGATCAATGGGGCATGATCTGTAATGAGAGTGAAGTGCCGACCCAGTAAGTAATACCTTTTCCATGGTTGAGTACTACTGTTCCTGTGATAGTAACTTCCGGCTAATAAAAAAGGATCAGGGGTTCCTCACCTTTAATGTCCTGTGAGAGAACGGCACCATCCACATAAATGAGCCCTTAGGGTGAGAGCTAACTGCAACACAGTATTCACAAACTGCCTGGGAACTAGCAACAACTCTGAGCATTCATCAGATTAGGATCTGACAACTGTTCCGAACTATCCAATCAGCTGGAGGGATTGAGCTTCATCGGTCTTGTACTCCGACGTAGTCCCGGGAAAAGGTAGCCTGTCATCGTCTGTTCCCCTTGAGAAAAGGGTGCCAAAGAAGCCCTGGTGCTGGAATTGGGAAGGGCGCTGGGCCCTGCCTGTCTGAGAACAACAGGAATTACTGGCAAAGACATTTGTGCATGAGTCGGGTTACTGGTCGTTCAGCTCCTGCAGGTGTGTGGTGCTGAGTTCATCCACAGACAGTCAAACATGGTACAGTCCCTACTAATCAGGAGGGGAAAAGGTAGATGGGGTACGATCCCCACGTTCATCACACAATGCCCCTGGGAGGTTGATACGTATCCAAACTGTCTGATACTCTTGGTTATCGCCATGCACACATGTTATTGCCATGGGAACTCCTCAGGTAATGTTGAATGGTTTCAGGATTGTAGGTTGCACCAAGATGACCAAACTTCCAGAGTTGAGCAATGCAGTAGTATCCACGCCATTTAAGTGTACATCTATAAAATACAATTCCTAAATTCGCTGTGCATATTAAAATATTGATATGAAAATTATGCCAAATTACAATTAATCTTTCATCCATATATTTCACAGAAACTAAACAAGCACTGTTCTAAAGCAATGCTTCTTACATATGTTCAAGTGACTTGGCCCTGTGTTTCTTCATCTTGCCCTCTCAAAAGAATGTGGTCTTTATCTCTGCAATCAATGTGTGCAATTTTGCCAAGTGCCAGCAGAAGTATGTGATGAAGGTCTGATGGACTGTTTGTGTTTTCAAGTTATACACTATTTAAACAAATATTCTACATTTCCTCTTCATATAGCAAATACAAAGTATGTTTGTGTTACATGAAAAACAAAGTAAGTGCATTTTTCATAGCACCAATTTATTGCACATTAATGTATTATCAGTCTTATGTTTCTTCATAGTAATGCCACTACAAATAGTAATAGCACATCAAGTACCTTAATATAGTATTGCATATATTTCAGAATAAAAATACATATTTCTGTAATTATTATTAGGAAAAACCTTATATATGGTCTATATATGTGTTAGTAATAATAATCATGTGTTGTTCTGGGTGATTGGTTCTTTGCATAGTATAGTTTGAAATTGAAAGGTATGTGTAATTGAATATTGGTATATGAATATGGGTATATGAAATACATGTTCATATCTGATGGTGCTCATGTTACATAATGTAAGTGTCAGTATTGTATGTCATATTTTAAAACTTCTAAGGTTGTAATGTCACATACAGTCAGGTCCAGAATTATTGGTGCCCTTAATGAAAATGAGCAAACAATCCTGTATAAAATAAATAACACAGATAGTGAGCTATATTTTATGCTCAAACATATGGGAAAACTATACATTTATTGTAATACAATTATTCTATTTTTGTTTTCATTGAGTAATATTATTTGTTATGAAAAACGTAGGTGTCATAATTATTGGCACCCCTAAAGATTATTTTTAATAAAACAAAGTTAAATCTGCAATAAAATTATACTTATGTAAATTAATCTAAATCCTATATATAATATATATATGCCATTTAGCAGACACTTTTATCCAAAGCAACTTACAGTTGTGAATGCACACATTTGTCAGTATATGTGGTCCCAATGGGAATCGAATATGCAACCTAAGTGTTGTCAGCACAAGGCTGAACCTATTGAGCCACAAAGAATGACAGTCTCAGACTTAAGGAACTGTACTGTGGCCTTCCATCACTTCCTGATTCAATAGGGGTTAAAAATGAAGTAACACACATGTAAAATCATCCATCACCATGGGAAAAGCCAAATAACTGTCAAATCAAAAGAGACAGATGGTTGTTGACCTAGTAATGGGTACAGAAAACAGATAAACACACTCAAACAAACACTAATCACTGTTAGGACATTAACAAACAAATTCAAGTTTGCCAAACGTTATTGAAACTATGTCTGGAAGCAGGCAATCGTGAAATGACACCAAAATGTAACGTTTTGGCCATGTACATCATCGGCATGTTTGCCATCATCCTGATGCATACAAGTAAAAGCACATTGTAAAACCTTAAAAAGTAGTTAACAAAAGCAAGAAAATTCCTTTGCCAACAAATACATAAATGAACAAGACAACAGCCAGACAAGAGTATTATTGTAGATTTCATCCTTATCATTTTGCGCAAAATGATCTGGTTTCACTAAACCTAATTATAACACACTTGGGTCCTTTGTACCCACCAAATACCCACCAATGCACTCGGCCTCTAGAATAAAAATACAAATGCACAAAACCACAGCCAAACGCAACTCTATTACTATTAAAAGTGGTCATCTCAACTGTACTAACATTGTGATTTGATACAGAGTGGAAACCAATTGCGTGTTCTTCCTATTGCCATAATTGCGTTCGAGAGCTGGACATGGAAACAGACAGGTTAATTCAATGTTTTATTTTTCAACTGAATGCTTTAAATGTCAACATTTAAAGGTACGGTAAGGTATGCAGCTACCAACAATGATGTCTATAGCTGTATTACTGCACTGATCTCTTGCGCGAACAATGATTGATCATAACATGTTTAAACGCGCATCTTGTAAATCACTCTGGATAAGAGCATAACATGTAACGTAAAATATGAAATGTAGCACCTATACAACAGGTGAAAAACAACAGTTTCAATCATGGGACATTCTTCATGTAAGTGCATTTACATTTTCGAGTATAACATACCTTCGAATGCTTCGTGACACTGAACCCATCCATCTTGTAATTTGCAATGGTTTCTAGTTTATTAACTCTAAAATCACTTAAGTTGTTTGTTTTTTTGTCCACTCATTCCAAAAAAATGTACAATACACTAAAATACCCTGCCATACCATTTTCAGTTTGTGCAACATTTTCATAATTTACGCGTGTATCTTTGCGAGTGAAACAAGGGCAAGTGTCTACATTGTCTTTGTATCAATCCAGAATGTCCCTGACACTTCTGAAGTTAGGATTGAAGCGAGAAGACTAGCTAACTGACGCCACCAAGTGGTGATTAACTGAACAGTCCCACAGAAAAAATATGAGTTAGCATTTTTTCTTTTTTAACACAAACCTTTTAATTTTTAACTCTAAATAAGCCTTTTTTATTTTGCAATGTTACTTAATCCATTTAGAGTAGCAATAACAATATGCATACATGTCTCTGAAATTCGTTAAAGTTTGTCATTTGGGAGCAAAGCACTCTCTTCATCGACTATATCCTATCAAGTTTTTTGATTATATAGCTAGGCTACTACCGTGTGTGAAATTTTCGTCACTAATTCGGTGTCATTGTCTTATGCTCTCCACCTAGCTCAGGGGTGTCACCATCATCACTAATCCTACCACTACCACCACCACTACTATTACTACTACTACTACTACTACTACTACTACTACTACTACTACTACTACTGCTTCTGGCCTGGCATGATGGCAACATTTCTGCAGTAGTAATAATAATAATAATCATCATCATCATCATCATAATAATAATACATGTCCTTTGATATTTTGTTTCTGTGTAAATAGCTTTCTGTGAGTCAACATGTTTATTTTCACCATTCATAGGCATGATTTTATGATTGATTATTTTACATATGTATGACAGTATAATTGCTCTGCCCAAATATGCCTCTAGAGTGATGTAGAAGTACATTCATAAATAGTTCATGAAACAAATCCATGATCAGCTCTCTTTTTAACACTATATGCTTGTATATATGTTCTAAAACCGTTTTCAAATGTTCTATTATACACTGTATAGAGTAATTAACTATATTTGAAAAACAAATTAGGAAACCACTTCTAAACCTTTGACCATGACAAACCCACATGAATTCTGCAGATGTTATGTGGATATTTCACAAGTGATTCACATGTATACCACACATTTCCACATGTACAGTGCCCTCCAGAATTATTAGCACCCTTGGTAAAGATGAAAAAAAGGCTATGAAAAAATGTTTTTGTTCATCACCTTGATCTTACACTCAAAATATGAGAGAAATCTAACCTTTAATTGAAGTAAAATTATTATTTTTTTAAATATAACAATTTTTCTCAAAAACAGGTGTCACAATTATTAGCACCCTTAGAAATTCTTATGAACAAAATCTAAATTAATTACATTCCCATTTATATTCACAAAGTTCACCTGAGTCTTTAGAAACTTTTAAGTGGTCACCCATGACTTCCTGTTTCACTGGCGTATAAATATGAGGTGACACACAGGCCAAACTCCCTTAGTCATCCATCAACATGGGGAAGATCAGAGAATACACAAATGAAATGAGACAAAAGGTTGTTGACCTTCATAAATCAGGCAATGGCTATAAAAAAATGGCTACACGCCTGAAAAAATACCCATCTCGACTATTAGGGCAATACGATAATTAAGAAATTTAAAACAACTGGAGCTGTGATGAGCCTGTCTGGAAGGGGACACAAGTGGATTTTGCCCCCACACACAGGAGGATGGTTCGAGAGGCAAACATGTCTCCAAGGATCACAGTTGGAGAATTGCAGAAGATCTTGGGGTCACCAAGAATCCAAACCTACAATTAGACACACCTCTATGCCAACAAGCTATTTGGAAGGCTTGCCAGAAGAAAGCCTCTATGCTATCATCAAACCACAAATGTAAGCACCTGGAGTTTGCTAAACGTCACTGGAACTTTGAGTGGAACTGGGTTCTATGGTCAGATGAGACAAAAATAGAGCTTTTTGGCAACAAACACCAGAGGTGGGTTTGACGTAAAAAGAGAGATGATCATGCAGAAAGGAACATAATCTCCAACATAAGTGTGGTGGTGGATCTGTGATGTTGTGGGGCTGTTCTACTTCCAAAGTCCCTGGGAACCTTGTTAGGATACATGGCATCATGGACTCCATCAAGTGGAGATTTTAGATCATAATCTGGCTGCCTTTGTCAGGAGGCTAAACCTGGTTTGTGGTTGGATCTTCTAGCAGGACAATGATCCAAGGCATACCTCCAAGTCCACACAAAAATGGTTCACTGACCACAGAATTAAGCTTTTGCACCAGCCATCCCAGTCCCCTGACATAAAGTCAGCTGGTGAGCTGAAGAGGAGCGTCCACAAGCAAGGACCAAGGGATCTGAAGGATCTGAAGAGATTATGTGTTCTCCCACCTCATCTAGTTTCATAGGAAAAGACTCAGTGCTGTTATCTTGGCAACAGCAGGGTGCACAAAGTATTAAATAATTGTGCCAATAATTGTGACATGTTGTTGAGGAAAAGGATTTTTGATAAGGATTTTTTATTTTTATTTTACTTCAATTAAAGGTTAGATTTCTCTCATATTTTAAGTGTAAGATCAAGCCGATGAACAACAAAGACATTTTTTCATTGCATTTTTTGCTCATCTTCACCAAGGGTGCCAATAATTCTGGAGGAAACTGTACATCACATATTGTCACATTTACTTCACGATCATTCATATGTGATCACTCATGGCCATATGTTTTTTGGACATTACATTTTATGTGTAATTCATGTAATTTTTCCATTAAGTAACTGCCAGAATAAAGGAAACACCAACATAAAGTGTCTTAATAGGGGATTGGGCCACTACGAACTACCAGAACAGCTTCAATGCACCTTGGCATAAATTCTACAAGTTTCTGAAAGTCTATTGGAGGAATGCAACACCATTCTTCCACGTGACATTTCATAAATTGGTGTTTTTGTAATAGCAATGGAAAACACTGTCTCAGGTGCTGCTCTAGAATCTCCAGTAAGTGTTCAATTGGGCTGAGATCTGGTGACTGAGATGGCCATGGCATATGGTTTACATTGTTTACATGCTCATCAAACCATTCAGTGACCCTTCATATGCCTTGTGGATGGGGGCATTGTCATCCTGGAAGAGATCACTCCCATCAGTATAGAAATGCTTCACCACAGGATAAAGGTGATCACTCAGAATTACTTTGTATTTATTGGCGTTTGCCCTCTAAGAAGTTGAGTGGTCCTAATCCTTGCCAAAAACAAATCCATTAGAACACCATGGGAAACAAGCTGTCAGGCCTGTAGGCTTTTTTTGGCATGTGCCACACATGTACAGTACTTGTCCACTTGTTGAGAGCAGGGTGAAAGCTGATTCATCTGGCCATGTGATTTTTTTCCCACTGCTCAGTAGACTACTGTATTCTTTGCACCACTTTACTCACAAACATGCATTTTTTGGTGTAATAATAATTTATGCACTGCAATCCCACCGTAGTACAAAGTATGGATAAATGATGCCTGACAATGACACAATTTGTGTGTCTAATATATGTCAGTAGAGAGTTATGCACTCCAAGTTAGAAGTAGTCTTCCACCTTAAAGCATTCTCAGATGTATAGCTCTGTAATGAGATACATTATGATATTCTGTATAACTCTTTAATGAGAGGACCTGTGGGAGTATTCACCTGTCCAGCATGACAACCTGAATCTGAATCCCATGACAGTCTATTCCAGGAAACATCCAATACCAAATGTGTTTCAGTTTTAATTTCCTTTTATTGTCTAATGTAGCCATGCAGAGATCAAGGACAACACATCAGCATGACTGTCTGGTTCAGACCTCAGGGAAATAAGAACATAAGAATACATAATGACGAGAACGGGCCGTTCAGCCCATCTAGGCTCGTCATTTCCTAATCTATGCAGCTTTACATCCTTAAAAACCAAACTCTGTCAGCATGCTGTATACTGGCTACATGCTGACAGCACCTAAGCAAGGTTATGTCTCTCTCAAGACCTCTCTGACAGAGTGAGGGCTGGGGAAAAGGTAAGGTGATGAGATTCTGAATTACCACTCAAGGTGTATCACCACCTGCTTACCACCTCCACTGAGTCATGCTGGTTATAAACATCCTATACTGCAAGAGAGAGAGAGAGAGAGAGAGCAAGAAAGGGGGAGCGAGAAGAATGACCTCATAGCCAAGAAAAACGATGAAGTCATAACCACCTGACTCCTATTCCCAGTTGAGTACAGCATTCCCACTCGGTACAGAGCCATGTTTGTGTGTGTGTGTGGGAGTGGGAGGAGGGATGGGTAGACTGCATTTGCTGAATACCAAGAGAGTTCAGAATAGGTGGGGCCCTCTCCAGTTTCTCACTATTTCTCCCCACTACTCTCAATTTGGGTGTGGCCTACTGCTGTGAGTCAACTCACACACTGCCCACTACCACTAACATCAAGTAATAATACAATCAAATAATACCATTTGCGATGGTATGAATCTAACTGTAAGCAGACCCAATTAGCTGCTTGACTCACCACATTATTCACCCATGCATTACAAAGGGAGCAATTGTTTTGCTTGTGTTTATTAAGAAATAGCTTGGTGTTCCATTGATAAATGACCAATACAAACCGTTTAATAAAAATGCCTTGAACTAATTAACAAATCAGTTTCTCAAACCTGGTCCTAGACAACCACTGAGTATGCTTATTTTTGTCCAAGTGAAGCTGTCAATTAATCAGGTTTGATTGAGCCATACGAACACCGCTTCACAAGAATCCAGCAGTTAATTCCTTGTTACAGATTATGGGTTGATGGAAATGTGTTTCTTCTAACAGATGGATACAAGTAAATATGATTCTGTGAGTTAATTCTAATTATTCAAGCTTCTAAGCAAATGTGTAATACAGATGGGTATACAACTTTATTGAATAAGGGTGATTCATTGTTTACTGGGACCAACAACAAGTAATTGAATTAACACATATAAGATAAATAAACAACTTATCTTTATATTAACACAAATCAACCTCTAACAGCACATTCTTTCACCAAGAATTTACAGCAGATTACATGTAGACATGTCAAATAAGGATCATATTATCTGAGAGGTCAACTGGAACAAAAACCCAGTATATACGGTGGGTCCTCAGAACCAGGTTTGAGAAAAACTGATCAAATGGTGCCAGGGTCAGGGTCAGACTGCCTAAGTGACAGGCCTTTAAACATGACAGTATTCAGTAGCTTCCCTTGTGCTCATCCTGGATGGCTATAGTTCAACTGCGTCACTCATAAAGCAATAGTGAACTTGTTTTGGTGAAGAAAGTGGCACATTAATGAACCATAGCTTAGCGACTGATTCACTGTTCTATTCCTAAATGGCCACCATTCAATGGATTTAGTTTTGTATATTAGATATTCAGAAAAGCAAGATGAGGGATTCATGTCCTGTTGTTAAACCACTAATTCATTCAATCAGTTCTTTTTTTTTTACCACAGATTAATTGAATACCAGAAACCTTCTGGTCTTGCAGAAGAAGACATTGCAGAATAAGCAGCCTGCACTCTCCAAGAATAGAATACAAAGTACTTTATTCATTGATTGCCTCCTGTAGCAAATATATTATGCTTTTTTTCATATTACAAGACAGGAATATTTGTTAGTATGTTTAAAATCAGAACATTAAGAACTTTATATATCAATAGGATACATGCAGAACAATATATATTATATTTAAGCCCAAAACCATAAAATCCATAGTACAGGTTTATTGTAGCCCAAGCTCATAATTCAGGTGTCCATGCCAGCATAATGCATGCCAGATCCCCCAAGCTAAGAGTGGGAACACTGTGCCAGGATAACCCACAATAAAAAACTGACAGCCTCAAAGAAGGCTGACCCCAAAGAAGCAAGGCCTGGAATTCCATAAGATCCTTGGGAGGGAAGGAATAATATTGATCACACCACATGATTGTTTCAAAGATTGAAATGGCACAACACCAGAAGTAAGGAGAGGCAATCAAATAAGAAATTCTACCATCAGTGGTCACTGATTCATTAAGTTATTGCCTACTATTCCTGTTGAGCATTCACTAATGAGTCCCAGTGATGAGTGAAAACAGAGGCATCAGACCAGGATTGTTTAGGCTTTGTGGAAGTTGAGTGAGTGTACTTGAGGTATCCTGTGAACCAAACTTAAGAAGTTGAAACCAGAACCTGGATGGTTCTCATGAGAATCTGAACAGTTAAAAACATGGGTGATGATAGTAGCCAGCTTCGGTCAATCGGGTGTGAATCTGTATCACACATCAGAAGCATGACACATGGATTGACAAATTGAAAGGAGGGTGGGCAGAGCCAGTCAAACATCTACAACTGATTTACCCTGGCAGATTGATAAAGAGATGCCCCCCTCCCTGCCCCCACACACGCACACACACCGACAGATGGTCAGATTAAAGAACCAGAAAAAGGAGGGATAGAGAGTAAAACAACAATAAGAGCACCCTCAATAGAGCAAAACATAGAGACAGACCAGGATGAATGAGAAACGTTATCCATTATCCATACACTCCATTGATCGATGGAAGGCTCCCTACAGACACCATTAGTGGAGGGCGATGACCTTTTGGACACACTAACACTCTGTGACTAAGAACCTGGCTCTTCTCCAGTATCTACCCCACTACCCCTTTCAATGCTGCACCCCTTGCCCCACCCACTTCCCCTCCTCGTCCCTAGTCAGACTGTTGTTGTTGATGGTGTTGCTTGTTTTGCTCAGGTGGGAGGGGAAGGGGCATCAAAGTAGGCAGAACCTATAAAGACTGGATCCCGCCCTCCTTGGCATCGATCCCCCCAGCACACTCTGGGACATCCCAAGGGAACCCTTCCCTAATAAATGCCTGGGGAACGTGTCTAGACAATGATTATGCACACCTGAACTGCCTACCAACATGACATCATCTCTCTTAGACCCCTCTTTGAATGGAATATGCTTTTAAAGACACAGAGCAGCGCACAATGACTCTGGAGCATCACAGAGATCATTCAGACCTGGCAGCAAATAGTTAATGAAAGTAAATGCTGAATCAGAAATATAAACACATCCACTCACATCAACACACACAGACCCCCACCCCCATCCCAACACACACAATGTGATTACTGCATGATCGGTTGATTGTTTAGGTCATTCTATTTGGTGCTTTTCAAAAACATGTTAAGCAAAGCAAAGCGAATTAATGATGGAATAAAAAAATATTTTATATTATCATCACAAGGGGGTCAAGCAAAAACACAACTCAGGTATCCTATTTAAATGGCTCAGGTCTTGTTATGTTTTAATTGTTCTACAAATTGTAAGGGAACATCTGTAAAAATGTATAAGCCCATGTAATCACCATTATGTACAGTATGTAAAAAATGGGAGGTGGGAGTGTTAACTTGGAACACTATGGCAAAAAGATGCAGCGCTTTTGTCACATGATCCAGTGAGGTCACATAAGATCACATGTAATTCACTCAAATCATAACTCATTAACTGATCGCTGAATTTGCATGAAACTCGGTGCATGTAAGCAACACGCCGTCATGCATAACAGATCAAAATGCCAAGCTGATAAGTTATGGCTGCTATGGGCCCATAAATCAACATAATCGGGTTACTATTGCACATGGTCATGTATTCCAGACTGGCAGGTGTGTAGAATAGAATATCCAGGTCAAACTTCCATATGTTAAATATAACAAACACAGCTACAGACAAGTCAATGGGACTTATTTTAAATTGAATTTAGACATTTTTGCATGATGAACTTTAACCTACTGTAAAAAGGATGTGAAGGATGACATTTTCTGTGTGATACTTTTGGCCTCCTTGGCAAGCATTCTGCATGTACTTATGAAACCTCATAACAAAATACAGATCATTAAAAAATAATTGCAATTTAAAAATGTGAATTTAACTAAAATAACGAACTAAAATAGATCCATTCTACAATAACTGTCTAAGCAACATCACAATCAGGTTAGGCCACTATGTTGAGTAACTTCAGTAATTTGCATTTATATGGCTGAAAAAGGCACTTTGACTGTACCTTCTAAAACCTGGTATAATGATACAGTGGAAGAGGTTACAGTAAGTAGATAATATATCTAGAGACTGTGCATTGTCCTTGGTTTGTCCCTGCTTTGTCTGTACCATTTCCATGCTGTGGTTGTAATGACTGCACACAGCGATCCTGCTTCATTACTATAATAAATGAACGAATGACGTCATACGTTGTTATAGGATGAAGGTCTGAAGGGAACGGCATAGACCAAGAAGGACATCAATAAAATAAACCCAGCGTGCACAAAGGGGTCTTGCACAGGCCTACATGGACAAAAGACAGAACATGTTGTTATGTAACACATAATCAGTTTGATGCCCAAAAACTGCCCAGTTTTTAATGGAAGGTCAGTGGAAAGCCCATGGATGACAAATAAAATACACCTTAACTATTTCAACTATTTAAATCAGTGGCAGGACTAAAGGGGTCGTAGAAACCAGATACCCAAATTAACCTTTCGTGCATTATGGTTGGTTTAATAGACTGCATTATAGCTATATCCAGGGGCAGTAAGACATCCGTGATCTACAGATGAACCGCTTCTTCTAACATAAATCTTTGAGACCCCCGTGCTATTTTACATTTAGCCCGAACACCGCCCAAACCACTGGGCAGCTGGGCACCACGTGCAAGTTTACTATTATAGTACACGGGTACCGGGAATATTTTTTCTTTCAATGCGATGATTTTGTCTGTAAATGTGCCATGTTATGGTGTAGTTTGAAAAACAAAGTAGCCTACCTATTTTTTTTGTAAACACACTGTATTCTTAAGCAGCACTATGCCTTAAGGATCACAGCAAAAAACATATATTAAGTTTATAATTGGTTCAATCGTCGACATAAAACAATCATAATATTAAAAGTATTATCGCAGAAGAGATGTACATGTTTTGATACAAATGTGCCGCCAGGCGTGGCTGTTTAAGCGCTTGGCAAGTCCAGTACTACAGCTAGCAGCAGTCCTTTGTTCGAGGCACGAACACGAGTCGCAAATACTGCTGAAGATCTGGTTACGGGAAATGGGGTGAATTTTTGTTTTGTTTAAATATAGATCACTAGGGGCTGCTTCAGTAGTACTGCAAAGACCACGCAGACAACTCCCTCCTCTTCTCTTCAAATAGTCCCACTCTCACTCACTTCCCTCAGTAGCCTACAACATAACCGGAGACAGCACCAACGCAGTGACCTGCTGCAACCTCAGCGCATATTGTAATGATGGCCAGACAGGGGTGGGGCGGCCAGCAGTTTTTACCTCTTTAGTGTTCGCTTGGCACGCTACATTTAGTACTAAATAACATATACATTGAGCAATAACTTTACGTCTTTTACAGCAAAACAATATTACACATAGACCATTATTTCATGAAACCTACACGAAGAGCGAGCCATTCCAGCAGACAAAAACAAGTTATTCTCGACATGGGCTCCCTCTCCTAGCCCTAGCCACTGTTCCGTTATTTTTCAAAACATGTAGCTAGCTAGCTACTTCAATTTGCTCTGTCAACTGGGCGATGGCTAATTGCCTAATAACAACAAAAACAGCCATTCCAATTCCACTCTGGAATCGACATTTCAATAAACGATGAACTCATTATCATTTCTGTAACTTTGTGTAGTCATTGCTGCGTGCATTGTACGGAAACGAGCTATTTTTGATAAAGCGCATAGCATACTGAGACAAGGCGAGAACGGTTCAATATTTTGTAGCGAGCTAGCTGCTTGAAAGGAACACACGGGGGTTTCTTTTCGCAGCTGCAACGGGTTTTGCAACCTGAGACGGAATGGTAAAATGGGAGGGCTGCTAGTTATGTCTTAGGCGAGGAGGGGACGATGTAAACCAGACGGGGTGGAGCCATAGAATGCCTTGCCCCTCTCTGTGCAGACAGTCCTTGTACCACGTTCGCCTTGAGCCTAGAGAGAAAGAGAAGGCAGAGGATAGAGAGAAGGGGCTGGTCCATGGGAGGGACTACTGGAAAGGGGGAATTGCAAGAAGGAGGGGGCGGGGAGTCGGCACGGGTGCTGTTTCTCCAGTCTCTTTTCCCTGTCTTTGTCTCATACTCTTTTGTTAGCCATGCCTAGCCTGCTGGTTCTAGCAGGGATCATGGAGAAAAATGGGGGCTACGGCGGGGATCTGGCCGGCTCCGGCTTCGGAAGTGAGGGGCTGCTTGTGCCGCCCGACGAGGAGGAAGACGACTCTCGTGCCCTGAGGGTCGCGCTGGGCCAGTTGTCGCTGTTGGGTCTTGGGGAAGTCGAGGACGGCGGCGGGGCTCCTACCACTGGAACACTAGACCGGAGTAACAACAACAATAACCACCACAACAACCACACCAACAGTGTTGGAGGAGGTGGTGGGGAGACGGGGCTTTTGCCAGGGAAGAGCAAGTTGTGTGTCCTGTATGATGGCTCCTCCGCTGAAACGAAAGGACGCGGCTGTAACATTACCGAATGTGTCCCTGTGCCCAGTTCTGAACATGTGGCCGAAATAGTAGGGAGACAAGGTAAAGACAACACTGAAAATGTTTTGATTCAAACTTAATGTAAATGGTGTAACTAGCTATGTCTTTCGTAGGTATACACGTAGCCACGGGACTCAGATGATATCTAGTGTTATTGATAAAGAAAAGGGAGTGGTGTTTCTTTTTGTTTTGTTCTGCTGTACGTGGCTTTCTCTCATCATAGTCAGTACCACCTTACGATTTTCCACTCATTGTGTATGTCTAACTCATTTAGAATGCACCCAGAGACAAATAATGCTAAAAGTGCAACTGCATTTTTTTTTACGGACCCAGTACTTTTGATCAACGGCATCAACTGCCAAACGTACGTTGTAACACACACACTGGCAAGGCACGCACTTGCTTCCTTTGTCGTGTGTACCCGCGAGACTGTTTCAAATCACTCAAAGTGCTGATGGTAGCCGAAGCATGTGATTATAAACTGTCTGAAAGACCCAGACCATCGCACTTTTTCACATGCACTTAACGTTTACTAAGTCTGTTGAAAACTATTGTGAATTTCAAATAGCTTTTCTTATTTCGTCCTAATTTCAGTTCTGTTAATTGTTTTCATTGTGTTATCTGCCTCGGTGACTTTCGGACAATGACGAGCGCCTGCTGTTACTTTATAACTGTAGCCATTCTCGAATACAAGTTAACTTTGTAACCAAAAGAATGTTATTGTTACTGTATAGCTTATGTATAGACCACAATATTAACACTCATTATTTAGATGTATTTTTGCTGCAAAGTTTGAGTGAATTTATTGATATATATATATGTATATAGTTTGTTAGCTAAATGGAAGCAGGGTTTTGTGTTGCTCTGATAAAAACAAAGGGGTGAAGGGACAGAAACTTGCCAACAGATGCTCAGGTGCTCAAAATCAGTGGGGAGCTGAAGAAAAGGCACTCCCAGTGCTTACAACAATATTGGTTTACTTGTATCACCCCGGATTCTGTAGTTGATGTAGTGTAGGCCTAGGTACCTCTAATTTAGTATAGAAGACTATGCTGTGAGTGTAGAAGTGCACTGTCTGGGACCAGCTGGCATTCTTAGCAAGGTGGGCCAGGCTGCCACCCTTAGCTTGATGTTCAGCCCATGGAAACACAGAGCACATACAGCTCCTTGCATTGTGAGCTGGGTTTTGTGTGGGCTGTCATTGTTGACAGGATCTGTGTTGTGGTGGCCTTGGAGAGACAGGGGTTTGTGGAGAAGGGGTGGGGGGTTGAGGGGTTGCTGAACATTCAAAGAGAGTCACGCCCAGTCACCCAGCACAACAGCCGAATGCTCCCAATGCTACTTCTGTAAAAATGCATAAGTTAATGGGCTTTGAACTGTCGTGTGGATTCAGATGCAGCACAAAGTAATATACAGAGATGTGATGATCCTGTTAGTGATGTGCCATTAAGTACTTACATCTCCCTGTGCAACACTTACTCGCTGGGAGACTTTGTAGCGTAAGCTTGCATTGTAATGGAGTAACAGGGAAGCTGTAGGGTGGATCCAGGGTTGCACAGCTCTTTGCTCCAACCGAGAACTGCTGACTTACTGGATTTGGCACAAGCTCCTTTTCAACATCAATGGCCTAGCTGCTATTTTGCTTTCAACTTGTTCCTGTGCAGGTGCATAACGACTTTGTTACACACACCTTGGTGTCACAGATTTCAGAGTTTACAGTTTTAGGTGGTCTTTTTACCTTTCTTTCAAAGTATATTTTTACTGATGCAGTATTTTCTTTCTCACGCTGTCATTAATGGCTAGGTTTGCCTCTTATAATTGGCACTGAGTTCATGGATGCTGGATATGTGTCCAAAGACATCATTGCTGTAACCCAGTTAACTGGGTAACTGTAACTTCCCTAAATCACACTATAAACAGCTGTGCTTATGTAGACAAGCTCACGGCCCCTGGTCTGAAAAAAAGCGAAGTAAATATAGTATGGATCTCACAAGCCTCATGATCTGTTATTTGTGATGATGAATTTGCATATCAAAAGTTGTTGCCACCCCTTCAGCTAATAGAATATTACATCACCTCAGAGATTGTAGGTGACCTTTTGTTGCTCTCCCTTCAGGTCTCACAAGTCTTACAAGCTCTGTCAGAGAAGTGACAGTGTTACTGAAATATTTGCATTTCTTTAGGTTATGGGTCTTACCTTTCAGTGAGCACACCAGATGCTTTTGCACTTTACTCAGGTGCCGCACTTGAACTGGTATGAATTATTCAACACTTTTCTCTCCCTTTTTTATTTTTTTGGCTGATGGTAGTGTTCTTTTTTCTTCTTTATGATACATTGTAATCCCACATCTTGCCTTCATCGTTGTGCACCAGGTCTCCTGAATATGTTCTCACAAAACAGTTCTCACATTTTTGCACTACGTTGTGTACACAAACTTTCTCTTGTTGGGAAAGGATAGTTTGACGCTCTGTGATTGCCATCACTAGATATTGGCTTTATTTAAGACTTTCGCTGGATGAGAAGCCGTAGTTAGCGAGGGGGGTGTGTATGTGCTGTGTTTCAGTGCCACTGCATTTGTTCATTCAAGCAAGGTCATTCACCAACCTGGCTCCTGGGAAAAAGAGTGTCAATGAGTAAAAAAAATGTGATGTAGGCTTGGAATAAAATTAGTCATTTAATAAATGTCATAATGACAGTAAATCTGAATTCTGAAAAGTGTGTTTTGAGATTCCTTTAACACTTTGGTCCTGTCCCCTAGTGAAGGGTGCCACACCACACTGTTAAAATTGTGATTATGAATATATTTGGTGGAGACTTTTTGGGGAGAATTCATACAGTGAATGTGTGAGGGAGAAAATCCAGCAGTACACTACAGTGCTAACACCTACTCCTGTGCTGCTGTGTAGACCTGTGCTGACGAATGGTTCTCAGCGGTGAGTGGAACCATTGATCAGTGTTGGGGAAGGAGCCCTCGCTGGTTGAAGTGACAGACGTCTAATCCAGCCTGTTTGCCTTTTGCCCTGGATGTTATGGCGTGTGGTGGTCCACCAGGGACACAAGCTGTGATGTGTCATGTGAAGTGGCTTCTGTGTCAGGGATAATCATTACAAGGTCCTCATTGGTTGAATGTAAGTGACTGTCGAGACCAGAAGAGGATATCTGGTGGGTAATACATGCTAGGCTTTTGTAGCCTTCACATCCGCACGTCGGTCTGTTTTCACTGAGTGGTAATATTTTGTATTCTTGCTTGATTTATTTAAAAATATCATGATGCTGGATGCTTAGTTGTGGAAATCTCTGTCCTGGGAAGCCTCTCCCCCTTTGAGCCACAGGAAGTTTTGTTTTATAAACAAAGCATCACAGTTGCTGGATGGGATTAATTAAGAAGATGTTGGGATATTGTCAGGCTGATGATCTGAGCACATGTTATACACTTTTATGTGCCCATTATTGATGCTGCTTTAGTGAAGAAAATGTGAACATTTTTAAGGAGCATGTGTATGTCGGTATGTGTAACATCACATGCTGTTAAATATGTTGCCTTTTGTTTCCTGTTTGATAGGCTTAGCTAATAGAAGCTGATGGTGAATATATTAATACTGTTGCCCCTTTAAAAATATCATTGCTTGTTTTCATTCAACCCATTAAATCAATTATTCAAGTACATTTGAATCATTCAAAAATGTATTTTTTTGCTAATTATTAGAGCTTTACAGCTCTAGGGTGACCTGGGAGGAAGCAATACAATAAATACATTGTATATCAGTTATTCCATGAACCATTGTGTCCTGTACACATTTTTAACTTTTTTGTTTTTCACACCAAAAAATGTAAAGAAAAAAGGGGATGAAGTTAGGCTGACTAGCAGAGGGAGATAATGGTTGCCAGACTTATTAATGTAATGTACATGTCTGACTGCATTCACAATTAGACAAACATCAAAAGTGATGTGGACATGTTGTGTACTGTTCATAGTTGTACCAGGTTCAAAAGTTTTTCCTTAATTGAAAATACATAAAATTATTGTACATTTCTAAAAATGTGCCTGTTTAGATAGAGGGTCGTGTAACAGTGGGAGAAGGTACCACATGAGAAAGGTTAAGAATCTGGGGAAAAGCTTAAGGGGGGGGAGCCCAGTTTTCACCATCTTATAACAACTTCCTTATTGACATCCACCTCCGAGGTCCTTGCCTTAAAAAATAGGAGGACTCGTATCATCAGTTTTCCTTTGATTCCAGTTATGGCCAATTTCATCCAGTGGCCTTTCTGTCTCCATTCTGAAAAGTCAAAAGTGGCATCTGGATCATGAGCTTTATATGAAATCATGAAATAGGGATACAGAATATTCAATTGTGTGAATATTAAACCATTATATTACAAATCAATTACATTTGTCAGTATCCAAATACTTGTTAACAAAAATAAATACAAATTCAGAATTGTAGTTTCCCATTAATATTCATTAAGGAGAGCCTGAGAACGTTGTATAAAATACAGATAATTCACTGCTATTATTAATTTTCCTTCCTGAAAGTATGCACGAATGCAGATCTCTTTGTAGTGAGTTATTTACACAGAAATAGTTTTATATCCTTCTTGTGGAACTCTGATTCTTTAGAGCCACAGATTATTTGAAATGTGCGTTATTGAAATAAACATTTCCCTAAAACAGTATATAACAAGCTGTGACTGTGAGCCATACTGTGCCGAACTTGTTGGATGGTAAAAATATAATGACACCGTATCATTTCATTGCATTGAATTGTGGTGTGAAAAACTGTCAATGTACTCTTGAGTTTTCAAAAAGCTTTTCGACGCACAGGATCCTGATGAAGTGTTGAAACACAGTTCTTGTGTCCGTTCACCAAAAGATTTCCCCAAATGAATGAAACCTCACATTTGTGCCTTTCTTTGCCCTGTGCAGGGTGCAAGATCAAGGCCCTTCGAGCCAAGACCAACACGTACATCAAGACGCCGGTGCGGGGCGAGGAGCCCGTCTTTCTCATCACGGGCCGGAAGGAGGACGTGGCGCTGGCCAGGCGCGAGATCATTTCGGCGGCCGAGCACTTCTCCATGCTGCGGGCCTCGCGGAACAAGCTGGGCGTGTCCTTCAGCGGCTCGCCCCCCGCCCCGCTGCCCGGCCAGACCACCATCCAGGTGCGGGTGCCCTATCGGGTGGTGGGCCTGGTTGTGGGCCCCAAGGGCTCCACCATCAAGCGCATCCAGCAGCAGACCTGCACCTACATCGTCACGCCCAGTCGCGACCGCGACCCCGTCTTCGAGATCACCGGCTCGCCTGGGAACGCCGAGCGCGCCCGCGAGGAGATCGAGGCCCACATCGCCTTCCGCACCGGCGGCCTGCACGACCTCAACAACGAGAACGACTGCCTGGGGCCCGAGTGTGGCAACGGGGGCCTGGAGAGCCGGCTGCAGCAGGTGTGGGGGCTGCAGGGCGGCCAGAGGAAGCCTCTCGCCAGCAGCTACCGGCAGAACTTCCCGGACGCCGTGGTCGGAGGCGGAGACGGAGGGGGCGGAGGCGGAGGGATCTACGGCAAGGGCGACTTCCCCAACCCCAGCGAAAAGCCCTGCTCTTACTTTGGGTCGGAGGGGACCCAGTGCTGGGGAGACCCCGACTACCCCAAACAGGTGGCCTTCTACGCCCAGCAGCGCTCCAAGAGCTTTGGCGGTCTGCCACTGCCCCTGACCAGACTGTCCCCGGGCCTGCCTGAGCCCTGCGGCACCACCACCACCACCGGCGGGTCGCCCCACTCGCAGGCCCGCCGCGCTCACAGCGAGCCCATCTCCGCCAGCGCCGCCTTCCCTGGCCGGCTGCCAGTGCCGGACTCTCCACCCGCCACGGTCCGGGACTGCATGACCTGCTTTGAGAGCAAGGTGACCGCCGCCCTGGTGCCCTGCGGCCACAACCTTTTCTGCATGGAGTGCGCCATCCGAATATGTGAGCTCAACCACCCCGAGTGCCCTGTCTGCCACACCCTTGTCACGCAGGCCATCCGAATATTCTCCTAAAGCCAGTCTGCTTTTATTATGGTTTTTTTAATCCTTATTTTTTATCAAATATTTTTTCTATGATTATAATTATGATTTTTTTCCAGAAAATATAAAAATGAACAAGCAGATATTTTAGAGAGCGCTGCTTGATTGAATAAAAAAAACATTTAACAAATATTTTTTAATTTTTTCTTTTTTATATATTTTATAAAGGTTTTGTTTATGAAAAATACAGTACTTAGCATTTTGTTTTGCTGCTGCTCTTTTTTGTTTGTTTATGGAATACAGTATGGGGCATATAGCTAGGAGAAACAATGTGAACATTTCATTTTTGTTATGTTTTTTTTACATTTTTATAAAATAATCAGGAATGGATTCTGTTAGGAGTAACGGATGAGGCAGGCGAGGAGTCAGCTGGTTTGGTAAACTGGCTTCTTATAGAAAGTGTGCTGATCAGTTTAGTCAATTTAGTCTCTTTGCAGAAAAAAATACTGAAAGGATAGTGGCAGTTCTCAGTTGAATTAGGTCAAATTAATGCTAAGTTATATGTATAAAACTTTACTGATAAGTACTGCGGAATCATAAAACTTTAATCATGTGGTTTTACCTGTGTTGTGCAGGCATTTAGTAGGTAAAGGCCAATAGATTTGGCACTCTTCCAGCATGATTTCCCCTTACCCAGTCCTCTCTGAATCATTTTAACACCAATTAGCTTAATTGTTCAATCGTCTCAAGAGCTCAGATTTATGGAGAACGTGCATGTGAACCGAGCTGTACGGTGTAAAGAAGCCCGAGTAGAATGGACGTGTCGATTTAAATTTGGGTTACTCTGCTCAAAGAGGGCCTGTTAAAATGAGCCACTCGGAACAAAAAAAACGTCTGGAGCTCGTGCCCCTCCCAGGTGCCTATTTGCAATCTCTAATACCCAGAGCAGTGCTGTCGGAGCAGGTGTCTCAACGTGGACTTGGGATGTGACCCTAAATTACTGCTTTTTTCCCCTTTCTTTTTGTTTTCTTTTGGAGCAGCCTATTCCCACTGTTCGATCTTATACCATATTGGTCATAATGAACTCTACAATGCAGCGCTTCCCCGAGTCTTTATTGTACGCTCGTAGCGGCGGTTCGGGCCGCTGCCCCTCTTGGACATGGCCCTCTCTGTGAGGAATTGAGAATTAGTCAAATGACACATGCCAGGTGCAGACTGTGGGGGATCCGCTGCCTTGGAGCGGATGGGGAAGCGGTCCCGCCTACGGCCTCAAACATATTCCACAGTGAGGCAAGGCCCCCCCCCCCCCACCCACACACCTCATGCACAGAAGGCCGGCCTGGGTGCAGCTGGACGAGTAGGACCCCTCCCTCCACTGCTGCACAGGGATATTCCCAATAGGGAGTGGGGCCTCTTTGTCCTGAGATGCACAGAGGCTTCAAGTGCAGAGATTTCAAATACAGAGACTATACTGGCGCTTAAAATCGTGTGTCCAGAGCATTTACATGTTAATATCTTTTGAAGCCAATATATGTGGAATCGTCTCCTTAAAAATAAAAAAATATGTTGAATACTGGATTTAAGAATACAAATTTTACTAGCATAACCATGTACGTACGTTCCACTGTAATGCAGCACTTGTTATGAAGTAATAAAAAAAAAAAAGAAGAGAAACTGAGGCCTGATAAAACAAGGAATGCATAGTAAACACAATATTTTAAATATCGACTCTCGCCTAACTTGGGTGTAAGCCTGTGCGTGAGAGACTGAGAGCTAGCGGGCAAGTGCAGATCGAAGTTTCCATTGAACCCGCCTGAATACTGGACCTCCTGCAGCTGCCCCCTCAAAAACGGCCGCTGGGATGTAAAGACCTGCAGCCAATGGCAAGGCGGGCTGAGGCTCCGGATGAAATCAGACGATTCTAATTGACAGGGAAACCTTGGAGACGCCCCATTTAGCCACCACTCAGGCTGAATCAAATTACACACCCTTTGCTTGCCTCATGCCCAGATGGGGTGTATAAGAAAGGGGGAATGAAAGCTGCTGGGGTGAAAAAAGGGGCATATTTTTAGGGAATGGCTGCTGCCAAGAAGAAAAGAAAATACACCAGGTTTTTTTGTTTTGAATGATCAATCTAGTCCCTTTGGAGACATTTTGAGCTGCTGCTGTCTGTGTATTTGAGAGTGCAGAGGGACTTGTGAGCATGTGGAATAGGAGGCGGGGACTGCAGTCTGCAGTAGGGCACATTATGGCCTCCTTGGTCCATCTGCAGTGTGCTTTGTGCTTAACTTTGAATTTTGCCAATGGCTACTTCTTCAATAATCCTCAATGTTCGATGTTAAGATGAAGAATTGCTTTCCCGAAGCCTGCAAAGGTGTACGAAGCAAACAAAGAAAAACACAACACTTGCTAAATCAATCGCTAAAAAGACCATTAAGGACAAAGCACACGAGGGTTAGATTGAATTGAGCCCCAGCAAAGTATCTGAAAGACGTCTTAATGCTCATCCACAGAAGCTCTTAGCACAGACTCCATAACCCTGATCATGAAACGAATACTTATTCACATCAATGGGATGGCCTATTTTCTCAGTGCAAAAATACATGTTTAAACCCACCATTCCTCTCTTTGGCCAATGTTGTCTGGAATAGATGGAATAAATAGATAAAATATGTTAATAGTTGGCTCAAGTAAATTATATGGTTCTATTTTATGGATATATAAAGTCCAATGTAGGTCTTTCGATCAAAATGTAAATCACCAGATCTTTTTTTAAATTAAAGTTTAGTTACAAGCAATGCAAACAAAATGGATTAAGTCAGAATTTTCAGGCATTGCTACTTTTTGATACCGCTTTTCAGATATTTTACATTTATATCAGTTTGTAAATTTTACTGTACATTGAAAATATGGTGTAGGTTATAACAATGAGTAATATTGTTATAAATTCATCATGGGAACTTATGGCCAAATCACTTTGTGCTTTGACTGAATTGCCCCTACGAAACACAATAATTTACATGTATGAACGAGAATGTCTTAATAAATTTGGGGTGGGTGAGATTCAAGCTGCCTAAAATTTAGACTATACAAATTTATTGAATAAAAAAGCACCTTATTACTTAGAAAAGTCATACAGATATGATTGAAACCAAACCGACCACTTATGGCAAATATACTGTAACTTTTTAAACCATTTAAATACTTCCATATAATGATACATTATCGTATTATTGATTATTTTTGATAAGGCTACGCATTTAACCAAATAATTGACTTGGGGGGGAATTTGCACTATATAAGAATGCACCAACCAAGAATGGAACATGATTGTCTCCCATCTCCTCAGGATTATACTGGGGTTTATGTGTAGTACAGCATATATGTTTACAATTGGTAAAATCCTATAATCTAAGGCATGGTTTTGAACGCACCGACACACAGGCTTGGTTTTGAACGTCTCCCCAGCAGCTCTGCTTTCCCACCCACCCCGATGTGGAAGCAAAGAATGTGTGTATGTATGCATGGTCAGTCTGTAGAGATTATTCCATAGATTAACTAGCTATGGCTATGATTTTTTTGTTTGTTAATTAATTAATTAATTAATTAATGTGATGAATCAAGTTATTTAAATATTTATTTCACATTATTTTGATAACGGAAGCTTCAACAGACGTCATAGTTTCTACGAAGTGTTCTTTTGCATGCCTATACGCGTGTACGTCTTTAAGAGAAGCAGTTTAGTCTGTGGCTAAAACGGTAGCTTAATTTTCAAAACTACAAATTGGTCATTACAAAACTGTGCATTGTATTGATGAATCAGATTGCTAAATTCCCTGCCTTTAAGATGTTTTATGGTCTTTTAGCATTTCAGTTTTCATTATTGATCCACGTTCACAAAATTAAATGTATACTAAAAACAATATTTTTCTAAAATGCAAAAAAAAAAAAACAATCCCATGGAATAAATGCAATCAGGTTCTGTGTGTATTTTGAAAAATTAAGCAATAATTATGAATTGTACCTACAAATGTAATCAAATTTAGTTTCAGTAAGCACTTAGAATTTTAAGTTTTAATCCCAGAGCATGTATACCACAACTTCTATGGGTTTGAATATAGTCTGTTACACCATTTGCTTAAACCAGCCTATCAGTAGACAAACAGTACTGAAATACTTGGGGACCATTCAGGATCTTGTACATTTGCAATTCAACAGTTCATGACTCAACACATCAGAAACATATGTCAAAACCGTGAAACGTAAAACAACATGCATTGTTGCAGAGGTCTGGTCAAGTTTTTGTCATACTTACTCTGCTTTAGAATTTTCTCATGGCACAGATTCTTAGTTGTACACCTACAATCTTTAGAATGTATTTGTTCTTTTCTTTCACATATGTTGCCATTTTAAAAGTATATATTTTCTCACTGCTTGACCCTCATATTATTACATCAAAATATGCAACAGTGGTAAAAATTATGAAGAAACAGGAATGGCTTGACTGGTAGTACTTTACAGTTAACTATTTTCAATGTATTATTGTTTCAATTTAAGTGTTTTCCATTTGTATTTTAAGAGATTCTCATAACCGCACCTTCTGGCAAGTGCAGTTTCCGGTGTCGCTTTAAGATCCTTTCCCACTCATCTCACTGCATTGCTACTCCTCTTTAGCAGTTTTTAAAAGGTAAGAAGCCTTTAAAATCATTATAGGAAGTCTTTTTTATTGGATAGAACATCCCTTAAATGGAAAACACTGATCAGAATTGCACTGTAAAATTGATAAATATAACCCCTGAATGGTTTTGACAAAGAAAGAAAGACAATGGAGGCACTTCTTTTTTCCTAAAACTCAGTAGATCTTTAAGAGTTTGTACATGTCACAAATTAATACAAAAGTGGGCGCAATGCAAGTGATGAATACAGAGGGCTTCCTCCCTCTTATTTTACTGACAACCTTTCCCTTCCCTTACGACCAGAGGATATTGATGCCTGTTAACAAAGTATTGAGCCAAACGTAATACATATTAAAAGGTAGCATTTATTAAACATTTATTATGCTGTATTTACTCAAATTTAGGCTTAAAGATTTATCTGAAAAATTATAGTTACCGTAAGCATATTATGAAAAATGATATATTTCAGTGTTTCAACTCAATTAAAAAATATTTTTTGTAGATGATTTATGAGTACTTAACCATTCTTTATACTATTGTTATACTAAGTTATATATAAAAGTCCTCCCTATCCTTGGTTGAAAAATGTGAATAAAGGTAGCCAAAGAATAAAATGTTATAGATGGGATGAAACAAAACATTTTGACTTATAATAACTTTTAAATCTTAAGTTTAAGATTCCTACATATTTACTTAAAAAGTCTAACAAAGGAATTGTCTTTCAAAAAAGGTTGGACTTGTGTAGTTAAGCTAATAGTGAGTTGGCTAAGACCACAAAATCCTGTTTTTGTTTACAGTTATGTTCAAATTGATTTATTTCAATTTTTATTTAGGCTGCAGTCAAATATTTTTGTCTGTGGTGCATTTATAAATAGAATCTCTGCCATTAAGGAACATTACTTGGGCTTTTTTTTCTCTCTACCCAACCGGAAGACAATATAAACCTTACTGTTTTCTCTAAGGCAACATTTAATATATATCTGCAGCATCACCATTTACAACCATTATCTCCCAAAGAGGCCAAACGTAAACTAAAAATGATGAAGTCATAGTTAATTAGTATTTTAATCTTTTAATCCAAGAGAAATGATCTCGAAGTGTCTAGTGGGAATTTGTCCCAATTTGTGATATGAAAAAGAAATATTCCTTTTAACACATGGCACCTATACACTAAATTAACATGTGGGGGAATTAAATATTTGATTGTGTAATAATCCATTTTAAATTGGCACTTAGGGGCTAGACTATATCCTCACCCCGTTATGAGAAAATATAGTTAATATTTCACAGTAACACCGTTGTCAATTTATCAGTGAACATGTGTCTTCCAAATTATCCATGTCAAATTCATAGAACTAATTTATCAAGTTACTTCATGACAAGTTCTGCATGACACCACACTAGGTCCAGAGTATTTCATTGTGAGAGTCAGAAACCTGTAGTAAAAATGGAGAGGTGACCAGAGGCTGACAAAAGCTTTAAAGAAACAGAGAGGGAGAAAGGTTAGAACACAGTTGCTCCATGTCTTTGCAGTAGAACCTCATATTAACATTGATTTGATAATGATGTTATTTTTTAATAAAAATTGATTTACCCAATGAACCTACTTGTATTGAAGAGATCCCACCCCATTTCAAAGAGGAACCAAGTAGGGATATTTCACCAGAGCAAGGATTTCTCCCAGCAAAATTGTTTATTGATGCTTTCCTTTTACACCCGATTGTTAGTTTTCTTCACAGTGTGACAGCAGACTATACTGCTCCCAAACTGCAGTTCCTTAACCGATAAATGAATGCAAACAGTATGCCCATCAGAATGCGTTTAAATACAATAAGTGCACCTAGGCTGTGATTTAGGAGTGATTGTAAATAATGACTTAAGTACAGCAGAACTTGAGAGTAGTTATTCAAAACCATCTCACCTTCCAGAAAAAGCTCGCAAGATGTGTATTTGAATGTAAAAGCATTTACTCCACCAATGCATTCAATTTTGTTTTTGTTTCTTCGTAAGATGAGTATTCCTTTTTGTCATTCGTTTGTTTTTGTTGTGGTTGTCGCGGTAGTTTGTGAATTGGTTTCACTGCAGAATAGGTTTGGGTGCTTCTGCTTAACATTTTCAGGAAGCAGCCTAAAAGACAGTCTTTCTACAGTTTCTTATATTCTATTTTGCTAACATGGGTCATTATTTCATATGAAGAAGGGGGAAAATGTCAGTATCAATGTTATTTATGAAAATTTTAAAAAGAAGCAAACATATTTAAGAGTAACCTCAGCATTTTGTTTTTTAATAACAAATACAAAAGTTAATATATTTCTAAACACATGAAGCTGGTTTCTAGTAAAATTATAAAAAAACAAAAAGTTTTATTTATGAAGGTTAAATAAATCACTCACACTTCAATGTTACAGGATTACGGGGTTATGTGTGTTCCCCATGGTTTATAATTTAACATCAGCAACGCAATACTCTTAACAGTCATTGTAATCACAATAGAATTATGATGAGAAAAGTGATACATTTATCAGACTTAGAGGCCTTTTTTTTTTTTTTTTTCATCCCTGCGTGTGCAGTTTGTGCTTTGTGTCCTGTACTCCTCTCAAACAATTTCTTGGTTTGAGTTGAAACAAGCAAAGGATTCCTGTCAAATTTAACTGCAAGAATGTTCTAGATCAATCTAGCTAGTCTGCTGATAAATTGATTAGTTCTTATATTGAAAAAGAAATATTATCGATTTGTCTCTCAGTGAACCAAAATGTTTCTTTGCTGCAAAGGATGTTTTTAAAACCTTTAATGGAAAGGGTACCAATTTGAATTTAATGAACCCATTTTCCCAGTCCTTTTATGATGTCCTGCTTTATTGAATTCTCTTTTTTTTTTTTTGCTCTACAATCTAAACACAGCATCTGTCGTGATTTCAGTACCAAGAATAAGTATATACAGTGTGTCAGAGGGAAATGCGCACAGACTGTACACACATCCACATTGCCCACATACATATATCTACTACATGTGGATTTCTTAAAAAAAAAAACTTTCTAGTAATAAGTGTACACACATAAACATATATATATATACACACACACACACACAGAAATTAAATGAAGCCTAAAATGTTTCCTTTTCCTCAGTTATGACGTGTCATCAGCACAACGTTTCGAACAAAAATACACACGCGGTTCTGCTACAGCATTTCCCAGAAGCTTTTGGATATATATAGACGCAATATGTAGTAGATGTATGGTAGTCACACGCAAACACATCCATACATAACTGTACAAGTTTGCATGTTTCTTGTATCGTCACCTAGACTGGAGATCATCTCTGTACCCTGTGTACATAAAAGCGAAACGGTCTCACGTGAGCAGTTTTGCACACAGGTGCCAGCTGACTGTTCTTCAATGTAGATTTTCATAGTGGCTGGCCCATTGGCGATGGCGTGGGAGACGTGGTTTATTTAGAAAGTGACACACGTGGCAATAAGGAGGCTGTTCCAGTCCCTCAGTGAGTCTCAGCCTGTCTGATTCAGTGGGGTGTGTATGTGTGGGGTGGTGGCGGGGGGGGGATGGGGGATGCGGTGGTAGGAAATAATTTCCTTGGAGAATAAAGGTGGAAAATGTTGTTTGGATCAGTTAACATCTCTATCCACTGTTGTGATCAGCCCGATTTTTTATTTTTATTTTTATTTTTTAAACGTGTGGAGCCAAAGCATCTGGTCGAAATTACAAATACAAATTACAATTACAAATACAAATTGAAATGACTTACAAATACGGTATGGCAAACTAACACAATGTGTGTGTGAAATTTGTCACAAGAAAGGGTGAGAATATCTGGGACTGAAGCCACCTCTTTGGCCAGGCAATGTAGTCTTCTTGAAGGGTTTGTTCCAGTCTGACAAGTCTGTCTTCGGTAGCTCTCAGAATCTTCCAGCACTTGTAGAAGTGTCGCATACTGATCTCATAGTGGTCTTAGTGCATTAGTTATGGGCCAGCAGCCACTGGTTCCATTTTCTGATTTCTCTGTGATGAGTGAGAGGGCTTTGGCATGTCCCAAACATGGCTGGCCATCATATATGTCTCCTTTGAACCATGTCAGTGTTTTCATGTCTACGAGGCATGTTACATTGCCGATTTATTTCTTTAGCACATGTACTCTGTGAGTTAATTTTATTTTATTTTATTTTATTTTAAATATATCTATGCTGTATTATTAGTTTTTTCATTTTTTTCAAGATGGTTTAAAAATGTAATGTAAATGTTTCTAATAAAACAAAAGAAAGTATGAAAACAATTTTCTGTCCTCTATGATGTTTAAACAATGGTTTTCCGGAATTACATTTTAAATAAAGGACATTTGTCGCTAAGATATTCATTCAGCATGACATTAAAAAAGATACACAGAAGACATGCTATAACTTCATTATATATGTTTGCATATACAGTGGATATAAAAAGTATTCACCCCTTTGGCATTTTTCACAATCAGTTATTGTCTGTTTTTTATTTATGTAAGTAACAAAAAAGCTTTAGAATTGTTTCATTTGACATAAGTATTTTGTGTTGATCAGTGGCATGAAATCCCAATTAAATCAATTTTGATTCCATGAAGTAAGAAAATAAAATGTGAAAAATTCCAAACGCGGTGATGCTTTTTATACCCATTGTATGTAGGTAGATATACAAGCGCACACATATTTATATAAAGCCATACAGATACATGAGTGTGCACATTAAAAATCATTCTCCTTGCTTGATTATTTTGCTGGAGAGAATGGAGTGCATATATCCAGATTTACATTCATTCATCACCTTAGATGCCGTGAAACTACAGAGAAACACCCATGTTCTTCAACTGTCAATCATATCAGTCCAGCAACTGATACAGCGAGCTGAGACACCATCCCAATGATGGCAAAAGGTATAATATCCTCCATGTTACATACAGAATTGAACAGCATCAAATATTGGAACGCTGGAATAGAGATACACGAATGAATGTCCCGTGAAGAATGTGTGATTCCCTTATTCCACCACTTGAACAGGTCACCGAAACACAACTACAAGCATGAGTTTGACTTTTGAAGTATTGATGACAATGGGCCTTTTCTTCTTAAATGTGAGTGCTCTGTTCCTTCACACATGAAACATGTTTCAGTTCTACTAATAAAGACTTACTTCAAACAGCACCATCGGCCACCAGTGTAAGCAAAAGGGCATTAGACAACAATTTAATATTGCCTTTGTCTCAGGTGCTTTATAGATTCGGGGCAGCATTCGGTTGATTCAGAACAGAAATACAAATAGGGCAAATCTTAAAGTAGGAGTGTATAATGGGGGATTGTGTAAAATGAGTCTGTGGTCACTTTAAAGGGAAGGATACATAGAGTGAGGATATAAACTCAGTGTGAGTGGCATGGAAAGGGACCTGCTCAGTGAAAACACACCGTTTCCTGTTCAAATGGACTGTTTTTCTGTCCAAGTCAGTTTCACCCACAGACTAGCCATGCCGCGCTTATGAGTGGGGTCTGCTTGTTCCAAGTGGGGAATAGAGAAACCCACACATGAGTATATAAGCATGCAGAAACACTGACCTATCGCATGCTCTATCTCCTATCTGAAATAAATGTCACCCCACAAATATTTGATGAAGTAGCTGAAGTTGAAGTTCTGTTAAAAGCTAATCTGATCCATTACCAGGTTGGTATCTTGTGCAGGGGTATTACTGATGTTTGAAAGCCTGTCCAAATAAATGAATCATTCATTTATTTAACCCTTAGATGCACAAGTAGGGCCTCTCAATATGTCCCCAATAAATGCCTTTTATTCAATTTCATGTATTCCATGAAACTGTTGTTCTTAACACTCACCAATTTAAATGATAGAAAATAACTCTGGTACATATATTTCCTTTCTGCCTAGTGAGAGATTCAATGAGTGAAAGTTCATTTTATTAAAAATGTTCACAATGCAACAGCAACAGATGAAAAACATCTACAGCACTGAATGTTGATTACTATCGTCCCTTTACATTATAATTTCTATATTGACCTTATTTACCACAAGCATTTCTAGATATGCATCTCAACAATGTGATGACATTAATGTACTATTAATCAATTAACTACATCAATTTAATTCCTAAAAATATAATGCAACAATTAAAGATTTATTTAAACTAAGAGATGTTTATAGTATTGTACATTTGGTGATTTTGACCTTTTGAAATAGCAAGTTCTATATTTTCACGATATTACATTGTGATGTCTATGTTTAAAATGTTAAATTGTGAGAAATAAACGTAAATCAAACATTACAATCTTTCTGTATGGTCAAATGTGCAACCTAAATAATTGGGTTAAGCACTGGGATAAAGATTCCATGCATTTTTAAAGGAAAGGGTTATGTATTCTCGCCAGGGGCCTCTGAGGCCACCATTATGGAAAGGTGTACGTTCTATTGGTTATGCATCTAAGGGTTAATTCAACCTTGCAAGAAGGAGCGTAGCTCCTGACAAAGGGGGAGGGAATGAGGGCCACTGGAGAGCAAGGGGGAAATAGCAAAAGCATTTCAGCCCATTCCAGCACCACAGGGCCTATCGCATTACACTTTACTCTAATGTTTACTGGTCACGGAACAATATATTTAGGGCATCTTCACTCACCTTTATAAAAAAATAAAAAAAATTGTGAACTGGACAGAGGTTTGATTTGGGAAATTACTCCAGGTCAACCGACTGCACGAGGTCTGACAGCATGAGCCATGGCATCAAAACATTGGCTGCTTCCCTGAGTTCTGATAATTGTTTCTGGTATAGCCCTGGGTTTCAGCAAGAAGCTTCTTTTATTTAACACATTCCAAAGTGGAGACATCATAAATGTGAGCATTTTTAGTCACAGAGGCTGTTGCTCTGTTTCACTGATCTTAATGCACCTTTCAGATTGAGGATTGCCATCTGATCTTTGATGCCACGGATCCTCATCTTCCGAGGCTCAAAAGCACTGAAAAGTCCCTTCAAGGAATATGTGTCCATTGTCTATTTCCACAAGTCAGGCAACTGTCTGAAGGTGTATCTGTGCCTTGAGTGACTTGTACAGGGTAATAGCAACAATATTCACCCTCTTGCTCCTGCCCTTTTCTGGCTTCAGTCCTGTCTAACACTACTCCGAGTAACATTCATATTCTTCTCTGGGACTATCTCCACCTCCTGTGGACCTGTGGAAATGTACTTACATTAAATTAACAGACACCCTTAACCAGGTCAACTTTTGATAACATTTACATAATGCACTGAAGCAATTCATATTAAGTACTTTGCTTAAGGGTTAATCAGCAGCAGTCCGCTTGGGGGTGCAAACCTAGAACCTTGTGGTTAAAAACCCATTACTTTAACAACAGCTCCACATTGCTGGCCACATGTCTCCTCATGCATACTTTACAAAGTCCTGGGGCTCTCATTCAGAACCTGTGCCTGGTCTTCTTACTCTGCCCCCTCTCCTATAGCTGCTTTGTAAACTACAACAATACACTGCCATCCTACAGGCCCATCTTCATTTCCACAGTGGGGGAGGGGTAAGGGGGCGGTGTTGTTAGCACCAGCTGCATTTAGTTATTTCTTGGTCCTCAAAAAGAGCAACCACTAAGTCATTGGGAAAAGAATTTGAACTCAACCTCATAGAACAGGAATTTGTCGCCATCTAGTGGTTACTTATGAATTGACCGAACAACACTATAAGGCAGACTTTGTAAAAAGGCATTTACAAACAATGGTGAAAGTAATTGCATGACTACTAATCCTCAAGAGATGGCCTCAAAATGGTAATAAACCGAGGGTGTGTAATACGTTATGCATTCAACTGACACCTTTGAAACACCAGTTAACATGAAAATGAATCTAAGTCGTCACAATTCAGACCATTCTTCAAAAAAGGGTCTTACTAAGCTTTAGTTTCACCTTCCATTTCAGTCAGCATAAAACAATGGCAGTGCAATTTTCTCATTGTAGATCTGATTGGTGTCTTCTTTGGTTTCTGTGTAGATGCCACAAGAGCAGAGTCATACCTGTGAATGCACATGCCACTTCTGCTGACACTGACCCCTTGTGGCACAGACTGCACCTGTTGCCTAAAGGCATAATGCAAATATAACTGTCTGTGTGGGCCTGTAGTTCCCTCAGCCCAGCGCTCTGTGTAATCAGGTCAGTGTTTGTTGATGTCAGGGCCGGCTCTACACATTTTGGTGCCCTAGGCGAGATTGGCATTTGGGTGTCCCCCCATTTTTCAAATAAAATCACTTCTCAAACAAATCACTTACCAAAGTCTCATTTAAACAGGGAGGATAAGAGAAAATGGTAAGAAAACTCACTTTGAACACAATTGTTAACAAAGATCTCTCTATCAAGGAGAGGACTAAGACCTACATTTAATAACAAGGTGTAACTGTAAACAACAACAACAACAACAACAACAACAACTTCTTATCAATTACATGGATACCACAAATAATTGGCTCAAGTTACTTACATGCTTCAGAAAGTGGTGTAGATGGGAGATCATCAGATGTCCCTTCTCCAGGAGCTGGGGGTTTTTGCTAAAATTTGCTGAGTGTATCTGTACAGACAGGTACAGTTATTAGCCTATTACAAGCAAAAGCTGTAGGACAAACAACTTAAATCGATTTTTTATGGATAGCTAGCCACATTATTATCACTGATATAATGTTGTAGCCTACTACTAATTTTAGTAGCCTAATAATAAAGCTTGAGACTCAAGGCAAGCATGAGGGTTTTGCAACTCTGCAATTCAGGTGTAGTAGCCTAGTTTTGGTAATAACTACAGGTGGGTACTAATAAGCTTCAAGCCAAAACGTGAGGATAACTCCTCCTTCATCCTTCAATCTGTATGAGTCTAGCAGTAGCTCTTAGCATCGCATTATCTAGCTAGCATTAGCTTGTTTATTATGTAGCTAGTTAGCTCCCTAGCCTCCTACAATAACACAGAAACACAATAAAATGGCATTTTGATGACATAGCCTACCTCTTAATTGGGCTCTCTTTTCCTCCTCCTCCTTCCTCCGTTTTCTCCCCTGCGCACCTGAAGGCTTGTGCCTTTTCAAAGTCATTGTGCAAATATAAAATCTGTCATCGATCTGATATCTATCGTGCATCACGCTGATGTTGGCTCTCTGCCTGACTGCATCAGTAGTGCGTGCCTCTCTGACCCAGTCACATGCGACCCGACCCTCTTGGGTTGCCTGTGATGCACGCACGTAACCCCCACTTTCAGCAAGCAGCCAGGCATCGTATCCCCCACCTCAGTAACAGCATCTCTGTCAACGTGCAGGCCAGATGAAACATTGTGTGAGGAACAGAACGGGGGTGCAAAGTGTATTTCTTTTTGTTTATTTGTTCATTGGGAGGAAAGGAGAGGGCGCCCACCAGCCACCAGCGATTTGTTTTTTGTGAGGGCGACCTGGCGCCCCAGGCAGCTGCCTGTATGGCCTGTGCCTTGAGCCGGCCCTGGTTGATGTGATACAGCAGCAGGGCACCTACTGTACAGCAGCTATGTAGTGTCTGAAACATGTTGCAGTGTCACAGGCAAAGTGACTGTCTCTACAGTTAAATAGGCCCAACTGAACAATCAGTCACATGCCAGAATGAATACAGGGCTGCAGTGTTTACTGGGCTTGATTAAAGAAAGTAACCTGATTTCCTTTTGGTAACTAGCCATATTGATAATATGCTAAATGTAAATTGATCTTGATAAAAGGCACTTACCGATTACATATTACAAATAAAATCCTTGCCTTGGATGCATATTGCAAAAGACTAAGAACATGAGGGAATATTTTGACTTCAGAAAACTCTTACATGGCTTTTGTATAATCTTTATTAGCAGCCCGCTCATTACCAGATGCAAGTGACTTAACAGCAAGTGATACTTGGTGTCTATACTACCTAATACTTGGCTGCGGATACGCCAAGAATTCTGGAAATGAAATGGCTGTCTGCTTGTAAACTGAGACTGAATGACTGCCTCTTTGCAGAAATCTGTTTCCACAATGATGCAAGGCTAAAAAGTGACTGCAGCCGAGACAAAGCACTTAGCCTCTCGCCAGCTCATCCTCATGCGCTTGGGGAAAAGAGACTTGGTTGTCTCTAAACGAAGGCTTTGCTGCTGCAGATACATTAATGGAAGTGTGTCTCTTGCCTGTAGCTAATTCTATGGGATAAAGCAGTGACAGTGGACGTTTCTACGGTTTTTGATTGCGACACAAGCCTGAACCTGCATCTTGGTGGAATGCAGTATTTACGGTGACGGCAAAATTGCCTTGACCATTTAGGCGTCATTCATGTTGTGATACTAGTCTGATGCATATGACGTTTGCTGTGCAAGAGATGAAATGTGAGTGAAGGTGATTGTTAATGCTCTGCCTCACACTATGGAGATCAAGGCCCATTGCCTAGAACTTCCATATGACTTGGCCTTCATTTTGAGAATCATTAACCTTGTTTTTGCACCTTACCTTTTTGTTTGGTAGATGCTGAAATCAAGGAAAAATGTTTAAGAAAGATGACACTATCTGTAAGCCTCAGTATTCGAGTATCTCAAATATAGCTGGAGACTTCTCCATTTCAGACGATCTGTACACACATTCATGTTGGTCTTTCCAGTTTACAAGTCAATGTAGTGTTCCACTTTAAAACAAAAAGGCTCTGCATTACATTTCCCATCATCCAGAAAATGGAGCAGAACACTACCGAAACAGTCTGTGGGGTATGGTAGGAAACTCACTGATTTGTGGTAGCTTTAAGGCTAAAATACAAAAGTATCACTATTCCAAATTTTCATTTTCCTTCTAGATTAATGGAAAACAGGCAAGCCGATGCACGCAATGGAAATTGTGGATGTATTAATATATTTCAAAATACAAATAAGTGCAACTGATCCCAGTTCAGGTTGTAGGTCCATGTTGTATTGAAAGACAATATGGATACATGTTCATATTCACAAATAAATATTTCAGTTCCAGGTGGCAGGAGCAATATGGTGCGATTCCAAACAGGTGTGACTTAATGATGGCTTTAATAAAAACAGGATCTATGAAGGTTTTAAATCCTTCATATGTCAAAAATCTCTGGGAAAAGCTGATGTTCCTGCCCTCGGATTACGTAAACCCTGCCAAATTCTCCCGAGAGTTCAACTGAAGTAGCCCCTTACAGATTGCGTTTGGTGTCAATTTACACAGTGGTTTCAGTGCAGTCCAGAGTAGACAGAGAGGCACCCATCCTCAGATTCTCATCCATTATGAGGAATCCATGTACACTAGTTTTCACCTCTATAAACACACAGTGTACCTCTTACCTAGCTAGCTATATTTAAAAGCCTCAATAAATATGTTGAACCAATGCGTTGCCGCTAAAATTGTCATAAATCCAAAGCAAATTTAAACAATTGTTTTTGCTGTTCTTAGCGATGACTAATAATTATCATAATTTGCTGAAAAATACCCTCTAAAGAAATGTCACATGTACTGTATGGTGAATGTGAGTTTATGTTCAAATAAAAGCCTGGCAGTGCAGTGGAAATAATTTAGTGTGATATAATACAATGTAGAAAAAAACTAAAACACATTTTGATTTCACATTTGATACATTTGAATAGTTACATATAACAACTCCATCCATATGGTAAGATATTTCAAATAATCATAAGTATAAACACAATAAAGTGATCAAAATTTCTCTCCAAAATTCTATTCTGGCATTCTTTCCCTTTGCAAGTACAGGTAATCTGTACAATGTGTGGCACCCAGATAAGCAACATCCCTCTCTTTTTGCATTAAACATTTGAGCTTTAAACAAACACTTTCCACAAAAGAGAGCCATTCAATTCCCTCCCTACATAAACGTGTACATTTCATCGTTTTCGCAAGCACAGCTTTTTTGTCTGTTGGCTCATCATACATTTTAAACTCTCGGCGGTAACAATCCTCTCTTCTGTCATCACCTTTTCCCATTCTGTTATCTCTCAGAATGGAGCATCTATTGATCACTGTCATATCCTCATTGGGCACATATTGGATACCCCTGGGTCCTTTTGGGGCTTCTGTGGCAGGGAGGGAGATTACTCCCAGCATTCCCTTCTCTAAGCCTGCCCTCTGAACCTTCAGAGGTTCCTACAGCAGGGTTTCTTCTCTTCCTGGTTTACTGCAGATAGGGCCGTTGGGTTGGACAGGGACACAGTGCTGACGGACCCTTGCGTCACCTGTTTGGAGGTCACCTTCTTGTGGATCTCTGGGTAAACAGTCCAGAAAACAGTGTGAGTAGAGCGCAAATTGGATTTACAGTGAAAATTGGTTTTGGTTGGTATTGTGGGAAACGCTATTACTGCACAACCACCGATTTCCCAGACGCCTTACACGTTTTTTTTTGTGGTAAACAAAAAGTAATTACAAATAATTCATAAAAACGCTTCATATTGTTATGTAATATTGTTATAGTGGTAGGTTATGCAATATACCTTTTTTGGGGGCGGGGGGGGCAAGGTAGTATAAGCGAGTGAGTGAGTATAATGTCATAATATATTTGTCAACATTTAAACAATCTAAATTTAAACAATAGCAATAATCAGATTGTATATTCACATAGACGTTACATTTACAGTTATGTCTTTTTTGTGTTTCCCTGCACAAAATCAGAATCAGAAGCTGTGATTTGGAATCACAACTGACCACAACAGATGTAATTGCTTCTTTCCATGATTTGCAGACAATTGAACATTAAACAAGGAATCATAATATTAGCTAAATATAATGGGCAGGAAATCATGCTTTGTATATAATTATGCATTTCATACAGGCAAGTTATCTTTGTGGTTCACTGCAGAAGGTGAGGTGGAGCACCCTGTTGTCACTTAACACCACAGGAAAAAGTATTTAATAAGAAAATTGTGTTACAATGGAAGGGAACAATGTAACAGAAATGAGTAAATTAACAAATAAGTGAATGAATTTAGAAAACAATTACACCAGAAAGGGATGTGAAATGAATAAAAAGATAGATTACCTGCCAGGACATTATGGAAAGCACTCTCCACATTTGTAGATTCCAATGCAGAGGTCTCCATGAATAACAAGCCCTTCCTTTCTGTGTTGGGAGAGAGAGATTCTGATGGATGATATCTCACAATGTTCATTAGACAGAATCGTAACCTGTTTATATAGTATACTATAAACATGTGCAGTATATATATATATATATATATATATATATATATATATATATATATGTATAATCAGTATTGTGTAAAAAAAAATTGTATTTTTTTAGTTTGATACATACTTGCATCTTCTGTTGTGTACTGTCAATGTTTCATGGCTCTGTGACTAACAGAGTTTATTCAAAACACCATGTGATAAAACCTTTTCATTCCAATGTAATAATATAATAATAACACCTTTTCTAATTTCCAAGGTTTGATGCAAGTTTTTTTTAAGATGGCAATGATTTACAAGTAATTGCCAAAATAGAGGAAACACTTGAGTAAAGGGATGAGGGATTCTAAGTATACTGAAAGCAGGTGCTTCCACACAGGTGTGGAGGACAATTAGGCAATTAAAATCCCATCATTTGCCTCATCATTTGGAACCATGAACTCCAGCATGTACCAAGACATTTTGTCTAAAAACCTTATTCCCTCTGCCAGGAAGCTACACCTTGGACCTTGCAACAAGACAACGATCCCAAACATACGTCTAAAGCAACTAAGAAATGGTTGACAGAGGACAAGATCAATGTCCTGACCTGGCCATCTCAGTCTCTAGACCTAAATCCAATGGAACATTTGTGGTTTGAACTCAAGAAAGCAGTCCGCAAACGTCAACCCAAAAATCTGAAAGAACTAGAACAATTCTGCATTGAGCAATGGTTGAGGATCCCCCCAAGACGTTCCATAACCTCCTAGGACACTACAGAAGGTGACTACTTGCTGTTATAATGGCTAAGGGACAAAGTACTGAAAACAGGGGTGTGAATATTTGTGATTCTTGATTTCTTTGGGAAAAAACGTATAATGTGTGAACCGTCCGATTGTGGTTCGTGCCAATGTATTATTAAAGAATAGCATTTTCTGAATTTTGTGAGCATAAAATAATGCTAATTACTTATATCGTTTATTTTATATGATCTTTATATGATTATATTTTGTTTATCTTTATCAAGGGTATGAATAAAAACAGAGTCTATTGTGTGTATATATATATATATATATATATAGTATATACTGTATAAATGCATACAGTATACTTTACTGGGATGAATCACACGTGGCAGAGAAGGGCACCTGCAAAGTCCTTTGCTTCCTCTGTGGGCACAGATCGCAGTGACGCCAGGTCGCTCTTGTTGCCCACCAGCATGACAACAATGTTGGGATCCGCATGGTCATACAGCTCCTTCAGCCAGCGCTCCACACTCTCATAGGTCAGGTGCTTTGCGATGTCATAGACCAGCAGTGCTCCCACTGCACCTCTGTAATACCTGGAGATAGACACAGAGAGAGGGTAGGACATTAATTGTGGGAAACGGCTAAGAGTAATAGCACTGTGTACATTATTTTCTTATATAGGAGAGCTATGTGAGGTTCATAAGAAAGCTGAAACACAGATCAGTGTGGCTAACAGATATTATATTTGAGTAATACAATTGTGCAGTAGTGTCTGGAGTTGAAGCCATGACCCTCTGGTCCCTTCAAGACTCCTCCTCCTCCTCCTCCTCCTCCTCCTCCTCCCACCTGTGTTATATTAAGATTATTTGACATTCTTTCTATTGTAATCTGGTTGTAATAATTAAACCCTGATAAATATATCAGCCACTGTGTAACTGACTGGAGCAGAATTCTGGCCCCACCAGAGCCTGGATATGACACCCTAAACCAAGGCCAACCCTGTCGGTTCTACTCTCTGGGGTACCCACGCTGAGGTGATGGCCCGGTATCGCTCCAGCCCGGCGGTGTCCCAGATCTGGGCCTTGACTGTGACTGTGCCCAGCTTCACCGTGCGTGTGCTGAACTCTACCCCGATGGTGGTGCGGCTGTCGTGGTTGAACTCGTTCTTGGTGAAACGGGAGAGCAGGTTGCTCTTGCCGACGCCAGATTCTCCAATTAGAACCACTAGAGGACAAAAGAGGGGGCGCGATATCAAATATATGAAATGGTGCATGCATAGCAGGTGTGGAGAAAAATACAACACCTAACATACAGTAAAAACATATCTGACAAATTGTAAAAAAATAAATACATACATACATAAAAACAATTATAATAATAATTATGATGATGATGAAAAAAAATAAAAAATAGGCCAGTGACTCATGATAATGAATAGCAAGGAGTAAGGAATGACATAACTAAAATTGGGAACACCGAAGTAAGTCAAAGTTGACTAAAAGCAATTGACTTACAGCCTGTGTTCACTGTCACCTGAGAAGCACACACAGAAAGAAAAAAAAAACCTGTGTATAACGGTCAAGAACAACTGAAAGTACCTGGAAATCAAAGGTTCTTTCCATACTGTGGATGTGTTTACTTTTACTTTTTCCATCAGCTGCTTAATTTTCCACATTAGACAGTAAGCAAATGGAAAGGAAATACAGTAAGGAAATACCAACATTTTTCAATCACAGTAAGGCAATATTGTGCAATATACTTATATTCTCCATAAAGTCATTGTGATCATTGGATTTTCAATATCCTGCTAGGTAGGAAAGTTGTCAACTTTTCACATTAACATCCAACAACATTTTTGTCAATGCCGGCTGCAATAGCCTCAACAAGCTTCAATGGGCTGATTTCATACCGGCCATGTTTCATATGATGAAGGGGGCCTGAAGGGGGCTGGGACTTTAAGATTTGATTAATTAATTACAGAAAAAATAACGCGTTAAAAAAATTAATTTTAATCGCATAATAAGATTATCTTTTTGATCCTGCACTCAAACCACACTCGACCAGAAGCCAAGATGAGTAAGACCAGTCAAAAACCAACTCACTGGCTCACTGGATTGCCGTGGACACCACTGCTATGGCCTGGTCAGTAAATGGGCTTCTTCCAAAGGTCCTTTGAACTATCATATTCCTAAAATTGGTTTTGTCTCATTTAAGATTTTCAGTATTTCCAGTTAAGATTTTCAGTTAAAAATGATTAATTTCCAAAGCAATTAATTAGATTAATTTTTTAATCCCCAACCCTTTTTTTCTGGTTTCTGCACCATAAATGGGCATGTCTCATTTAAGATTTTCAGATTTCCAGTTAAGTTTTCTGACCTCCATTAGCATTCCTTGACCTCCATTAGCATTCCTTGGCATGTATGGGCAGGGCTGGTGCCATGCTCTCAACAGTAGGTACATTTACAGTACATCACTGGCCAGTCTATGTGACAGTTTCATGTTGTGTAAGTGAACGGCTGTTCAGTACAGTCCTGTGCACCAGAAACAGTGTAACCTTATGTATCCATTTCCTCCTCTGGGTGTTTTCTGCTGAAACTACTCTCCAAACAATCATGTTACCTTATATTCTGTATGAAAACATGTTGATTTTCAACACTGTAAGCATAGACTGGAGGTGTCACATGTATAAATCCTTCAAAATAGTGTGATCTGGTGCCAGTTAGCATCGTGTAAACCTGTGTATCTGGTTTCTTAAAGTTTCCAAATTTAGTTTAGTTTTAACCAAAGGTGGAAAAAGGTCAAAATAAAGGAATTTTTATGGCTTTCTCAATGTGTGTGGGGTAACTGTTCACTCCGTTGGATGGTTATTGTTTTGCTTGGGGTTTTATTAGGTGAGCATCTTATGCAATGAACGCACTAGCTTTCAGTGTAAATGTGTTAAGGGTTGAGCAGCATTTTGTATGATATAATAGCTCATAATATTGGTATCAAAATAAGTCTTGGCGTGTGCTTCTTCAAAAATCTGCCATGATTTCCTTTTTTTGATTTACATTTGGCATACATACAGTACATTAAGTTGCTGTTGTGCTATCGGTCATCTGGAATGCTGTGTGTAATATAGATGGCACCACATGCTCTGAAGGAATGTACATAATTCAGTACCTAACCCTCTAACAGACCTAAATAAAGCCTCTAAAGTCTAAACCAACTCAAACAAGACTTCTCGTCCAGGAACATGTGGGGGAAAACATGTACGCACCCACTTACTGATAAACAAGTTGGATTAAACCCCACCTTTATCCTTGGGGCACATTCGGTGGAGAATTCCTGCTCTCCTATCACAGAATCATAACATAATATTTATTCATTGCACCGACTTGCACCTCGTATCCATCTGAGCCCATGTGAGTGTGACCTGATATGGTGTATCTAAATAAGTGGGGCCATACTTGTACATTTCTCAGCCTCTCATCAACCAGTGTGAACAATGTATGGAGTTGAATATATATTTTCATGGGTTCCTCCTGATCTCGCATAAGCTCTGTGAATCTTGAGAAACGAACGTGGCTGGGTGATACACTTGACCACTTGTGTCACGTCTGGGTTGAATAGCTTACAATGCACCTTGTGTAATAGAAAGCTCACAAGCGAACATTGTGCCAATTTTTCACTGTACACAGATGCACATTCTTAAAATGGAAGCGCTGCCTTATTTTAGATCCTTAATTTGCCAGAAATAAAGTTCCCTCAATTCTTACATTCTTACGTTTTGGATATTATGACGATGGAGACAATAGTCACACTATTCAGCGGATGCTTACGCTGCAGTTTGTCTGTTACAACTCATATCCCCAGTGCACACTAATATCTGAACCCATAATCTGATAACGGGAATAATGTAACGGAGCGACATACTCAAAGCACTGATTTGGGGTTCAACTGTGGGGCAACCACGCCTATGATGGTCTCTGTAGCCCTGCAACTAGGTACACATCAGGGCACTAAACCCATCATTCAGGAATACTGACTTTAAATAAGTTCTAAAACTACTCACCTTTAAAGACAAAGTTATAAGACTCTTCTGATGCCATACTGAGCCCATTCAATGGTTCTTCTGTACGCCGTCACAGTCCGAGGCTGTCTCTGGGAAAGGCCTCTCAGGCTGGATTCAACCCAAAGAAACAGCACGACACACGACACACGACACACGACACTCGCCTTCCTAAATCTCCACACTTAACAGACCAGTGGAGTGAATCTCAGGCCAAAGTTGGTTCAGTTCGCCCTCTCTTTCTGGTAGCAAGTTACTTGTTTGTATAAGGAACTAGCCCTGCTGTTAAGGGCTGCTGCTCAGGCAGTTCAGCTGACAAGTGAGAAGGGGGTTAGGGGGAGTTGCCTTGGAGTCAGGTAGGGGCAGGTTGAACAGGTAAAACCGCCACTGGTGCAGCACAGTCATCGGAGAAATGCTCCACCCCTCTGCTTTCTCTGGTTTCTGTCTGGGAAGAGCCAATGGCTTCTGTACCTATGAAAAAGAAAAACCCACCCCTTTCCTCACAGAGCCTGTCACTGCAGATCCTGCCTCAGACCTCAAATACATCGTACTCTCCTCCACACAAGTAACTCTTTAATGTAAAACCAAATATTAACCCAAAAGGGATTATCTCTTTTTCCCCCCATTTGCTCCATTCTCATAGTACTTCTGTGGCTTCAATTGTTAACAAAATAAAGGGTCACAGCTTGTTTCCATGGTGATGCTGAACTTTGAATGAAATGAACAGTATCTCTCAGTTTCCTTTTCATTGAGTAAATATTGTCTTTAGGCCTCAGTAGGGTCACACATGTCAGCTACGGTTAAACATGTTGTGCTACTGAAGGTTAAGTTGTCTTACTTTCAGACATAAATGCAAGGTCATTTTTAATGATTGCCATGCAGGCATTTTTCTTTTCTTTTTTCACAGCGAGTTTAAAGTTAAGTATTCACATTTGTATGCTTAAACCACCCCTTTATCGTTGCAATCCCATTATAGTCTCTGTATAGTGGTAAACAAAACAAAACAAAAAAAATCACCTTCAAAAATATAATTAGATCAGAGCAAATACAAAAGAAACTAGTATCCAAGTGGTTTGTTACCAAGAAAATGCTTTAATTGTGGAGCTCCAAATGTAACAGCAACGCATCCTTACTTAATTTTAAAGTCAATGTTCACAGCTGGTATTGCGATCCTTGAGTTCTACTCAAGATTTACAAAGACAATGAAAAATGGGGTTCTGATTTCAGTTAGCGTTTTTGTCTCCAAATGAAGGGTGGACGAAACTAGGAGGTCTGCAGGTTTGGCTGGTTTTTTTCCTTCTCCTTTTCTTTCAGCCTGATTGTTTCATTGAGGTCGTTATTTGGATAGGACACCCCCCCTCATTGGGTGTTCCAGGTGCAAATCATTTGCTAACTGACGGTAACTGAAACTTGTGGGACTTCAGCCCTCGAGGACTTGAAATGCCCACCCTGGCCTTCAAATGTATGAAACAGCTATCAATAGTCAGCCAGGCAGGCTTATAATTAGCAACCAGGGCAGGTTCAAAGTTTTAATTTTGGCACCAGTTAGATTAGTGGATGATATACTGTTTATATGGCAGAATCCCAACACAAAACGGTTAGCGCTTGCAGTTGGTCAGTTGCATTCCTTAGCAGGCAAACCAAAATGTAAATTGAATCCAAAGCAAATACACTGACATTACATGAACAAATAAAAGCTTAAAGGGTTATTCATTTATCACTACAATCTGAATAATGAAAGCCTGAAATTCGTTTATGATCTTTTCGGGGGATCAGAACATTAGACACACAACTACAACAGGAAATCCAGCACACGGCAAAGTTGTATATCATATTCTGTAGAAAATGCTGCAGGTCTGCCTTGTTTTAGAAACACAAGACAGTCAGTCCCCTGGAAAGAGTGTTTAATAGTCCATGAAACTGCTATACTCAGAGATTTTCTCTACCGGGCATTCAGAGATGAAATCCCACTGGCAAAATGGCAGTCACACTCTTCTCCTATGATGCAGCCACTTGCGTTAGCGGTTCCTCCAAGTACTGTACAAGCGCTTCAGCCTGGAAATACAAAACAATGTGACTATGACTAAGAAAATCTCAAGCCTGGATTTAATAAACATTTTTCATTCATTTACAATGAAATGCATTTACTTATAAGTGACTAATATTTTTTATGGAGGGCATTTCTGTTTTCCATTCCCTGCCAATAATTTCCATTTTGGTGAATTACAGACAATGTAAAAAAACTTTATTTAAATGCATTTTTAGTGATGAAACTCTAGTGATGAAACTTGACCCTGTTGTATGTGTTGTAATGTAAATGCCATTAAACCCTGCAAAGAAAACACAAACTGAAACCCACTCATTGCACAAGTATCCTGCTGGATTTTTTAGATAGGTGTCTACAAACAGTATACAATGCAATGGAGTCCTGTCCTTGGGGGTCAAAATGAAGTGGTCAAATGAAGTGCAGTCTTCCAAGTCTTGCCACAAAAAGTCTGGACACACTCAAGGACATTCCCTTTATTAATCTAAACCATTCTAGTGTGCTTCGGGTTATTGTTTTGCTGAAATGGGAATTTTTGACGCAGTATTACATTCTTGGCTTTCCCATAACATGAAGCTGCCATCACCATGCTTGACACTTGGGATTGTGCATTGACAGAGGATGCGCTGTGTTGAGCTTGCACCAGGAGTAATGCTTTGAATTTGGACCATACATTTCTGATTTTGTTTCATCTGGCCACAAAGTCTTCTGAAGCATCATGTACAAATTCCATTTGACTTAGGATTTATTGAACTTTTTCAATAACGGCTTCTTTCTTGCCACTCATCCATACAAACCAGGAAGGACTAGGATATTATTTATACATTAATGTTTACTCCCATCTCAAACATATACATTAGCATATTCCACTAAATAATGATGGACTTCACTTTATTCAAAAGGACACTCAGTGACTTTTGAATTGTTAGTAACTTCTCCCGATATGTGCTTCTCTACCATTTTCTCCTTGACTTGTTACAAATGTTCCTTGGTATAGTCTGTTGAATCTCGCTGTGAGTTGTGGCTTGAAACTGAATACCTAATTGTGGAAATGTACAGTAACATAGATGTTAAGTTAAGACCACAGACAGAGACCATACCATAATTTAATTAGCCTAATAATTAATGTGATGTGACATTTTTGTAAAAAAATTTGATTTTCATTAATGCTCAAGTTTGTGATATGACTGCAAAAGACTGTTCTTGTATATACAGCAAATTACCTAATTGAGCCAGGGTAATTGGTGGAAAGAAAAAACTGCGTACACATCAACCCTCCAGGAATGGAGGTGCTCCTCCCTGATACAACTCATTTACACAATACCAACATTTTTAATTTGATCACTTGGAGCAGAGGGTGTTGATTCCTTAAAGTCCTATTTGAAAGTTTAACTTCACAGGGCAACAAATGTTACAACTTTCAAGGGGGTGAATACTTTGGCAAGGCACTCTACATCTGACAATATTTGGTATTCACAGATATACAAATGTATCAATTCACAGACATCACAAAGTTTCAACAACAGTAAGAGACAAATGACCCATCTGATGAGTTCAATTAGTACAACTGATGCCCACCTTAGCTTTCAGCATGCCAAAGCCCACTGTCTCCTTTGCATACATGCACAGCAGCAGGTTAGCAACACGAGTGATGGCCACCCTGCCCTCCTGAAAGAAAAAAGAAGGGTGTATATTATTTCATAATGCATAAAATGTAACCATTAAACTCTAAACATTAGCATATGCCAGGATACTTGCATTGTTTACATTTTCACAAAGTATCACTTTACACAGCTGAATATTTACAAAAGGAATTTAGCATAATAATGACCTCAATATAATTTTTTTGATATTTGTAAAGTGCTTATTTAAAACATAAGGCCATTGCACACACAGTAGCAAAAAAATTACCATAACATATTTTTAAAATACAAAAGACAATAATAGATTAAACAAAGGGGTGGCAGTGTAGTATAATAGTTAGGGAACTAGGCTTGTAGCCATAAGGTTGCTGGTTCGATTCCCAGGTGGGCCACTGCCATTGTACCCTTGAGCAAGGTACTTAACCTGAATTTGCTTCAGTAAAATATCCAGCTGTATATAAATGGATTGAATGTAAAGAGAAATGTAAACTGTGTAAGTCGCTCTGGATAAGAGCATCTGCTAAATGCCTAAAATGTAAATGTAAATGTAAAGACATACAACACTCAAGTAGATAAAACAGGTATATACAAGGCTTACTTTAAAAGTTTAAAAAACACTGTGAAAACAATGGACCCCGGTAAGCCTATATAGACAAATATATTGCATTGATTCTTTATTCTTCTGTTTTTTTATTCTATTTTTTGTGGGCGGTTCATGTGTTTATAAAGAGTTCCAAAGCTTCAGGGCTGTGTCACTAAAGTGTCACCCGTACAGCAAAGCTTAAAGTGGGCCGTACATACACTTTCAGTCAGTCAGTTGAAGAGCAGTCTCCAAAGATAAGTACAGTTGCAATAGACACTGCAAATAACGAGATGCAATGCTATTGCGTACCCTATTGCGACGCAGAACGTAGTAAATGCATTTCTGTATTTTGCATTGTTCTCTTTCTCACCATACAATCCATTAGGATAAACTTCAGTTTGTCCTCATTGAAGGCTTGGTGTCCATTCTTGTCATAGGCCGCCCAGATGTTGCTAGCGATGGCCGCTGTGACGCGAGCATCTGTGTCCCCGTAGCCAGAGTAGGCCAGGAGAGAACCTTCATTATTTAACAGCCTATAGAATAGGGAAAGGACATTGTTAACTTGCTAATACAATAATTTCTGTTCAAAGTAATAAGACGTGTATATTTTGTGGTCACCTTAAACACCATCGAACTGCATTTGTTAAATTATTAGCTAAACATTTAGATCACAAGTGGTTAGGATGTCTAATAGCCTCCTAACTAGCTAAAGTAACGTTAACTAGATTAAAATGGGTATCTGTACTCCACTTATCATGGAAGTCAGCTGCTGCTGCTGCTGGCTGGCTGGCTAGCTAGCTAGTTAGCTAGTTGTTGTTTATTATATCAAGAGCACTAGACTAGGGATGGCAAGTAGGGATTTCAGCCATCTAGTTACACACAGACAAACAGTTAGCCAACATAGCTACTTTGTTTAGCTAGTAATGGAGGAACTGTTAACTAGCTAGTATGTCACAAGATACGCACAGGATATGCGTTAGCTAAGTCAGCTATCTTGCTACCAAACATCGGTAAGACCAGGGGTGGGCTAGCTGGTAATCCTACTTACAGCGTGCTCTGAACTCCGCTGGTGTTCGCTTGGCTGAGAACTTGAGTCAAAGCCTTCGGTCGCAACATGACTAAATTATCAATGGGTTTCCAATAAACTATAAGTAGAGAATATTGTCAGAATTTTCAGAGAATCTTGCCTGGTTCATTAACGCTTTGGGTGTCAGCTGATTCCAAAATGTACTTCCCGTTGAAGAATGTACACAGCATTGTGGGAATTAGAGTGCAGTCAGTGTCTGCACTTTAACTCTTTCCTGCCCAAATTTATTTCCACCTCAGAATATCAGAATATTTCTACTTCACATATTGTATTTTTGTCCAAGTGGACCTGCGGAACGTTAAAGTACATTTCACGACATATTAATGTTTAAATTAAAGTAGGCTAATGTGATGTTAATATTAAAATAATGTATAATAAAATACGATATCCCACAGAGTAGCCTAACGATTATAGCTAAAATATGTTTCTTGCAGTCATATGTACATTACTTGCGCTCTTTTATATGGTTATTTATCGGATGTATAGCCAACAACCACAGCCATTGAGCACTGTATGCAAGAAATATGACTGTTATTCCCTTCACCCTGGTAGATGGCAGTAGAATACTGACTGAGACAATGCCGGTGCTGATGACCTTGATTCAGTTTCCTTTGGTCATGTAGTAGGATGGCATGCTTTGCACATTCTGGACAAATTCAGTGCTCTTCTGAATGGCTAATCCTAATCCCTTCATTTTGCCCATGACTTCAATCAATGCCAGCAGGACACAATTAACCACAAACTATTTTTTTAAACATTGACTGACAGCACATATTGGGCCTCACGCAAGAACATTTTCGTGTTCTTATCGTATCTTTCTCGTATTTTATTTCGTGAGGTGACTTCTACGAATGTTCACGTCAGATTCAGCAAACGCTCGTAACTTCAGAAAACTGTCGTAAATGACAACGTAAACATGCTGAACGCCACGTCTTCTTAAATGAGTGCGCGTTCATGTGATTTGTGAATTAGTATAATTAACGCCCCAATAATTATATATATGGTTAGGCGTCCTGCCCCATTTTCATAGGAAAGTCATTCATAATAATGGAACCCAACAAAACCAAGAAGAAAAACTTTACGAGCTCGAAGATTGAAGTAGTACTACTAATCTGAAATAAGCATAGCCTACTATTTAAGACCGTCAACAGTGGAATTAAGGGACCTGCTAAAACCAAGGAGTGGGAAAAAATTACTTGTGCCGTTAACGCAGTATCATCTGTTGCCCGTAGCATCACAGAAATAAAATAAAAATGATGTGATATGAAATTGGAGCCAAATAAACGTCTCGCGAAAGCAAGGCGAGCCATGAACGGAACAGGAGGGGGTCAGGAGGAAGTCTCCGTTACGCACACCTACGCCTACGAGCGAATATGAGATGTATATTGATATTGTAGTATTTTGCCATAGCCTCTAGTGGTGTAGGCTAACGGAACGCAGTTGATCCGTGATCCCTACGGATCACCCCCCACGGTTCGGCACGCATATTGTGGGAATTTATTAGTACGTTTTTATTCTGACCTAACTGTGAATGAATGTGCAGAGCTCATTAATTCGCAGAAAGTGGCCCCTGTGTTGTTATTCTGAGTTATTTTAATCTGTTCTAGATAAGGCTGAATTCCTCTCCAGTTCTCACAACATTTTGATAAGACCAAAGACAGCGTTCTTTTAATTCAAAGAGATGATGTAGGTTGTTGCTAATTGGACAGTCTGAACCGATAGGAAGACACGCTGACGTAAGTGGCTTGCCGATTGGAGGACCTGGGAAAACGTCAGCCAATCAGCAAAGACCTGATGTTACCTTAAGGAAAAGTTTCAAGACGGCCCGGGAGAAGCGCTCCCCGGAGACAGCTGGACAAATGAATTGAGAGATTTGTGTAGCTGGCTTTTGATTCCTGTTACTTTCGACTTGTCTCTAATAAATTCTGAGTTAAGAATTATTTGGTCTTAGCATTTTGCCTCCTCAACGCCTCCTTTGATACACGACCTAACAATATGAACCGCGGATTAATTGTTAATTGAACCATCATAGAGAAATGCAGTTTTTCTTCAGCTGTTACGTTTTAAAGTAACAATTCCCTAAATCTCGATACAGAGTTACAGTGAAGAAATAGACAACCATGTATGTTTTGGTTTGCTTTGTTTTTCATACTAAATACCTTTCTGGGAGGCAGGTTTTTAGAAACGCGAGCGAATTAATTTATTCAATTAATTAAGACAAGACCACCATAGTTAAATCGCCAAAGTCGTACTGAATCTAAAAATGTATTTTGTGAATTTTTCGAATAAAGATTTAGTGAAATAACTGAAATTGAAAAACTGCGCCTTTTGTCTCCCCTTTTTTTTGCTGATCCGAAAAATGATCCGATCCGTGACTCAAAACCGTGATACGATCCGAACCGTGAGTTTTGTGATCCGTTGCACAATAGCCATAGCCTCAATAGCTACAATTGAAACGAATGATAATGATATAATTATATTAATGAATTATGAATGATATTATCCTACAATTTGAAAAGAAAACTGTCAAATATAGGCCTACAATTGTCAAACAGGATACTCTCAAAATGATTATACATTATGAATTCTATCATTTATCGTGTAATTTATAGGCTATATTCAAACTCAACAGTTCTTCTAAGTAACGAAATAAACTCCATTAGCATCTTACTGTCAAGGTTTAGGTCCACTCAACCCTTAGAGGGCAAAGTAAGTGATCACCTTCATCCTATGGTGAAGCATTTCTATTCTGTTGGGAGTGGTCCCTTCCAGGATGACAATATCCAATCCACAGAGCACAAGTGGTCACTGAATGGTTTTGTGAGCATGAAAACTATATACAAATTATATGAAAATGGATCCACATCCCATAACTTAACATTACAGATTGAATTCCACTTGTGTGATATATATTTGTATTACCTTCTATTGGTTTTAAATGAAAGAGAACACATACCTCAGGCATGCTATGTAGGCCTATATTTATATCCACATAATTCTGCGTTCTGTTTACTGTATGCTATGCAAAATATAACAGAATTATGTAATATCAAAGAGCACGTCACACTGTAATCTAAGGCAGTCTACGGTCATTTACCAATTTAAATGAATTGCTTATAAAGTGTTATCAAATGTAAAACAGTAACACATGTGACTTTAACTGAAACATTTACGATTTTCTACATATGCCTCTGTACAGCCTTATCTTGTGCACTCATGAGATATGCAAAAATAGATTATACATTAGAATTAAACATTAGAAACAGAGTGTTGTATTCATTTAATATATGAATAGCTAAAGGTATAATGAAGATAATGGCGGCACGGTGGTGCAGTGGATAGCACTGTCGCCTCACAGCAAGAAGGCCTCGGGTTTGAATCCAGGCCAGGGGCCTTTCTGTGTGGAGTTTGCATGTTCTCCCCGTGTCCGCGTGGGTTTCCTCCGGGTACTCCGGTTTCCTCCCACAGTCCAAAGACATGCACGTTAACCTAATTGGAGAGTCTAAATTGCCCGTAGGTATGAGTGTGCGTGAGTGAATGGTGTGTGTGTGCCCTGCGATGGATTGGCGACCTGTCCAGGGTTTATTCCTGCCTCTCGCCCCTATGCATGCTGGGATAGGCTCCAGCCCCCCGCGACCCTGACCAGGAATAAGCGGCTTAGACAATGAGATGAGATGAGATAATGAAGATAAATAAATAGCTCTTTGGACTACATCAACACCACATTCTGTCATTTTTCACTGTGTGGCTGGTTCCAATGAACTAACTGCATGTGTGAGTTGTGTAAGGGACAGTCATTTTTTAAAGACTTTCCGTTGTTATAACATTTTCATACTAGTTTCATATTACTTGAGGCTTGCTTTGTTAGTGATTGATGGCCTTTTAGGATCAATGCAGTCACAGCCTGGTTACCATGATCATCCACAGGAGTATTGTAGGGTTATGTTCGTTCATTCATGTTTTGGTGGTTTGGCAAGAATGAGTAGCTACTGTACATAATTTGTAAACCAACCTAGAGCCTAAACAGCTTGAAGTTTCAAGCACCATATTCTTGATTTCTTGGGTTATTGGTGCCTAGACTCTAAACTGTTTTGCCATTGGGAACTTTCTCCTTGTGATGATGTCCCTTAAAGATGTGACCAGTGCACATGTGGTTTGTATCTGGGTGGAGAGATAGTATGAATATAATAGAGTTAAGAATTACATTTCATTTTGAGAAAGCAGAGGCTAATTTTCAAAACACAAGCATGCTCCAATTAGGACGACATGTCCTTCATAGTGAATACACATATTCAATACTATTTATTTATTTATTGTGGGGCACGTTTTAGTATTCAACTTTTATTTTAATTTTTTTTATTTTGTTTCAGATTTTTCCCCCTTTTTTCCCCCAATTTATTAGTCAATTTTGTATTCAACCTTAATTCGATTTCCAATTATAATAATCACTTATTGCTTGTGGTGTGTATGTGTGTGTGTGTGTGTGTGTGTGTGTGTGTGTGTGTGTGTGTGTGTGTGTGTGTGTGTGTGTTTCTGACATGAACAGTTGGATATTTTTACTGAAGCAATTCAGGTTAAGTACCTTGCTCAAAGGAACAAAAGTAGTGACAACCTGAAACGAGGAGCAGGATACCATAGTCATATCCTGGTGTTTCCACCTTTTGGGCTACTATCTAAAAATGATATCAGTGAGTCTGACTAATACTGCGGAGTGCTCTGTCACACACCTGATTCAAGATTTAATGATCATGGCCTTACAGTAACCATCTTTTTTGAAACAGGTACAGACTAAATGTTAAATTCCAGGATCCAGTTTCTCATTTTACCAGATTAATCATGTTTAATTATTTCAGTAATTGGTTGCAAACAATATGTTTTGGTTTCTGAATCAGATTCCAGTTAGCCCAGCAGATCAGATAATCCACTGTCTCAGCATACAGCTAGTAGCTAGCTTTACCATCGCTCCATAGCTACAGTGTGACTTTGCCCCTACAAAAATCCCACCTATAGGTCCCATACACTGTCAATCACTCGTGTTCCTAATTTTCAGTTCTTCTAGTTTAAGTTATATTTCTGTTAAGAAATTAAATGAATTATACAAAATAATTGTATTTGTTGTTTCCCAGTTGTTTTAATTTGGATGGAGTTTATCTACATCTTTCCAAATATGATGCCCAAACACCTTCATTGCTTGGTCTCTTAACTGTTTCAGCTAATTTGACCTGTCATGTGTCAATTCTTCTTTCAGAATCTTTGTCATTGGCTGTGAATGGGGTTTACATTTCAATTAATTAATTCTCCCATCTGATCACAAAGTAACTGGATGGCAAATCGCTTCAATGATGAAACACTGATATCAGCAGTAACCATTCCAGGGACCTATGAAAGCATGAAAAATAATCATATAGATCAACACCAGGTATGGACATTGGAACAGCAGTTTGATGCATGGGTGTGATTCTTTCATATCAGACTGTACAGTTGTAACAGATGGTGCTCCACGAAAAGGCATATTTGGTGATATCATGGACATCATGACATCTCATCTCTCATAAATACCCAAAAGAAACAATCATGCTAAAAATGACTGCAGAAGATCAAATTTAATGGCTTTCATTTAATTAAAATGTTAATTAAAATGCTATTTAATGGCTTTAACAGTGATTGAAACATTTCTACAAATCATAAAAATGATGTGCGGGTGGAAAAGTTCAAAGTGGAGTCCAAAGTTCAATATAGCGCTCATTCAGCACAGTACTAATGTTGATGGGAAGTTGTCCAAATTCACTAAAGAAAACATGGTAAAGATCACAAAATGTCTGCAGTGGAAAAGTTCAAAGTGGAGTCCAAAGTTCAATATAGCGCTCATTCAGCACAGTACTAATGTTGATGGGAAGTTGTCCAAATTCACTAAAGAAAACATGGTAAAGATCACAAAATGTCTGCAAGAAGTAAAGGCACAATGTTCTCAACACCTGGTACTGACTGAAACCAGTGCAGCTAATTTATTTAAAATGAAAAGTGTGGCTAAAAACATATTGCATAAGTACCTGATTGACCTGCAGAAATTATCGGAAAGACCAAAATGTTTGGCAGTGATCATCATGACCTACCCAGGAATTGACCCAATCAAGACCATTATAGATTGCAACTCCCAATCAGGAGGCCCATCAAGCTCTTCCCCAGATGGAAAGATTTGGGACAGACCTGACGCTTCACCTATAGGTGACAATGAAGGTGTAGCTGAAGACAATGAAACTCTGAGTCTCACGGTTCTCTCTTGCCAGGCATTCAGCTCCGTGTTCCAACCTACTGAGAGAGCAGAGCAGTTTTATGCACACAGGTACATTTAGACAATGCTGCACAGTCCTGACTGACCTGCCAGTAAGCATTAGTCATTAATTACCCTGATTCCAAGGTCCAGACGATGCCTTCCCCAGTCAGATTAGAATGCCTTTGCATATCCACATTGATACTTTTCCTCTGTGGTATTCTTGTGAGCTCATCAGATACTATATGCAAAAAAGAAACTACCACATGTTAAAAACACAGTGGTATTCATTGAATATAGGCCTACAGGCGCTCCCCGGGTTACACAAGGGTACCGTTCCTGAAGGCTTTCCATTAGTCACTATTCCATAAGTCGGGATATACTGTATTCAAAAGAGATTTATTTAAAAAAGAACTCAATAATCAATTAATCAATTATGTATTTTCCATCACTTTCAATGACAGTCTAACTGTCTGTAACTAACGCAAACTTGGTTGGCAATGACATTTTTAAAATTGCAGTAAAATTCTATTTCCATGAAGTTAAATGTTCTGTAAACCGAGATTTGCGTAAGCCGAGGAGTGTCTGTATAAATACCTATTTGACCTATTTCCATAGACCCTATCAGCCCCACATTCTGTTTCTAAAGTGCATTTTCATGTTCAGTGGACCAAATATATGAAGAATGTACACTACGTTTTATAACACTTGACAATATAATATATAAAAAGAAAATAATAAAACCTAAACCTAAACCTTTTTTTTTTTTTTTTACATCTGGCAGTTTATCACTTGCCTTTGTACCATTTAAGGTTATTCACTGGACTTCAACAACTGCAGTAAAAACTGGAAAATAAAACTTCTTATAAAAGAAGTCTTATAAAACTTTTGTCAGGTAGTGTACATATATTGTATATGTGTATATATATATGTATATATTCAGAATTCAGATGAATTTCAAAAGCTATGTGGAATTAAATAATGTAATGTTTAATGAACACATTACTAAGCAATTGGCTATTTAGTAGTTGCATCTGTTGTTGAATCATATTGAAAATATGGATGATGGAATGATAATGTAGCTGAAACACTTTTCTATTTGAATGGTATTGTTTGAATTATGAACTATGATGTGCATCCATTAGACTGATTTAGTTCTCCTTCAGTTGTATTAGTGCAAGCCTTCCTTTCTATTTGACAATATTTTTGTAGAATGTTCTTGCATTTGATTTGCTAATATCAGGATATTTGACTATATTGAAAATTGTGTGCTAAAGTAAACTGATGTAATTGAGAACTGTAATATAATCAAATTTTTGTTTACTCCTAAACTAAATTGAATACAGTTATTTATAATTGAATGAATACTATGTTACATTGAAAAAAGCTAATTCGTTAAAAATACAAATAAAATTGTAAAAGCTGATATTTAATCAATCATTTAAACAGTATAAAATAGACAACCATGATCCAAAGTTGTGTGTGTGTGTGTGTGTGTGTGTGTGTGTGTGTGTGTGTGTGTGTGTGTGTGTGTGTGTGTATGTGTGTGTGTGTGTGCTTGCATTTGGAAACAGAACAATGGTGTGATGCCCTAAAACCCAACCCATTCTTTTATGACTCTGAATAAATTGGCTATGAATCCTCACCCAACGTTAGTCAACATTCTGGCAGCAGAGTGAACATAAGTCAGCCAGCTTCACCACTGGGAGATCCATACAACCAGGTGAGTTGGGAAAAAAATTTTAGAGACCAGGGAAAAGGAGAAAATGTAATTTCATACAAATAAATAAATAGTTTTTTCTCTGTCTTGTCCTAGTACCCAGTGAATCATGATTGCTATTTTGCTGTAAGTGCTTTACTTGGATAATGTGAAAAAGGGATTTTGTTTTGCAACCTTTGTTTGATTTTCTTTGTTTATTTTGGTAGGCTTCAATGAAAAGGAGAATTTGTTTTCAGCAACCTCCTTTTCCTCAGTCCTCTCTGTCCATCTCACATTCCACCTCATAAAAATATTATACAAGTTTGTTAACTATTTATTTAGGGTAATCTGAACAATGCAAAGTTACCCAGGGAAAAAATCTAATTTGCCAAGTTTTTAATCAAGTTGTGCCTATATACATATACCCATATATATATATTAACATGTCCTACTCTTTGGTTTTACAGACCGATTCCTGTGGCAATAATTACAATGGAATTCCCTCTAAGTATTCATCTTTGCCTTGTGTAAGTATGCATGAAAACATTTCTCTCACCACTACTCCAGTCCTTGTCCTGGTGTTCCAATGCATGTGCAGGTTTTCATTCCAGCTGAGCTCAGATAGGTACATGTTTTTGTGTGAATCCTTTGTGAAATTGGTATTGCAAGGTAATATTAAACTGGATTGATTAAATTAATCTTTCTGCAAAGAACCTGGACTGATACAGCACCCCTGAATTAGTCCAGAGGGCATAAATGTTGAAGAAACAACAGGTACCAACAAAAGAAGGAAATAAAGTTTACACACTAGGCTACTCTTTGCCTGTTATAATTTATTTATTTAGAAAGGGACAACATTTTGACCTAAAATGATCAGTGTGTAGACCTTTTCTTTGTCCTGTATCTAGCGCTTGGTTTTGATGTGCATGTAATTATTTTTCTATTGAGGTAAATTAATGTGTTAGCTTACTTTTATAATTTCAGTATACACACACCTCATTACAACCATTTTATGTTAAAAGGTATTTACAGATTATTTGGCAGAACATGCCAAATCTAGCTCCGCAGATGTAGGTGGGTTGTTTTTTTTATTCCAGGGAAGTTTCATTAAAGGGGCACTCTGACCAAAATCCATAATTTCATGATGTACTACTTACTATATGTCTTGTTGATCCATCCGCATGGCATTGTTGACACTTTTGCGTGTATGTCTGTTTCCGTGTGAGTCTTGAGCATATAAACAGCATAATGGGAGTCAATTGTCAAATATCTTTCACACCAAAATAACGCATACTAACTGTAATTTGTGCTATTTGGCCACGTACAGCCATTGAAAGCTATACATGTTTGAATCTATGATGGGAATACAACTATTTTAGCTCTCTTCCAATAAATAATACGAATAATAGTTTCAAGCAACTCATTTCCCCGACCAATGTGTTTCCTACCGGGACTGCTTTAGATTTCACAGCTAAAAAGTGTTATTCTGCAGCACACATCATTGAGGCAAGCAAAGCAGGCAGAGGCATGGTTTTACAGTGTTGAAAGTAAGCAGCTAGCACTTGCCCTACAGCTAGCCAGCAGAGTATTCTGCAATCTTTGTCAATGTCAATCAGTGTCAATCAATGTGTGGCCAGAAAAGACAAAAATTAATCTGGGTTACTTTGGTGTGGAAGTTATTTGATAATTGACTCCCATTATTTGTCGTTTGGATGCTCAACAAGCACCATGTGGGTGGATCGACAAGACATAATAGGTAATAGGCTACGTCATGAAATCGTCGGTTTTGGTCGGAGTGCCCCTTTAATTTTAACGAATGCCTCATCGGAAAAAGTCGAACTCCTTTAATTAAAAATATGACGGTTCGCAGTAACAGACTCAATATGATGCCTTTGCGAAAACAAGCGCTCTTTTTTATTTTGTAGTACGATGACAACGGACGTTAAGATAAGGTTACACATGCAGTGGGGCTCTTTTTCAGCTAATTTAATTAGTTTGTCTCATTTTTTCTTTCAGAATACTTGTCATTGGCTGTGAAGGGGGTCCATATTTTAATGAGGATGCTAACCTACATTTCCCACATGGTCACGAAGTAAGCTGGATGAAAAGTATATCTGATGAAACACCACTCTCAGCAGTCACTATTCCAGGCACCTATCAAAGCATGAAAATGAATACTTTGGATCAACATCAAGTGTGGAAATGGACCAAGCAGTTTGATGCAGGGATCCGATTCTTCGATATCACTTTGGATGGTCCTACTGTCAAAGATGGTTCTATAACAAACAGAAAGTTTGCTAAGGTCATGGAAGAAATGAAGAATATCTTGAATAAAAACAATCAAGAAGTAATTCTGCTAAAGGTCACCATAGATGGAAATGAAAAAAAGGCTACAGAGGCAATTGACAAGTTCAAAAAAAAGAATAGAAATGTTGTATGGGATTCTACATCAGTACCCAAAATGAAACTGGTAAGGGGTAAGATAGTGTTTGTGTTGAATGATATTAAAGGGGGGTTGGACAAGTTCACAGACGATAGCATGAAATCGATCAAAAAGCATCTGAAGAGAGCAGAAAATAGTAAAGATCTGGTGCTGACCAAAACCAGTGCAATTAAATCAGCAAAAAGTGTGGCTAAAAAAATAAACCCTGAGCTTCATTCATATATCGATGAACTGCTAAGTCGGAAAGAATCTGAAAGACCAAAATGTTTGGGGGTGATCATCATGGACTACCCAGGCCTTGATCTCATCAAGAAAATCATAGCTGTAAACCCCAAATCAGGAGGCTCGTCTGGCTCCTCCCCAGAAGGAAAGACTGGGGGTGAAGCTGAGACCCCGCATGAAGGTGAAGCTGAGACCCCACCTGAAGGTGAAGCTGAGACCCCACCTGAAGGTGAAGCTGAAGGTGAATAAGAGATTGCCCACTGAGCCAGTTCTGCAGAGGAATTATTGTTGTCGCTTGATCCTCTGAAAATATAATTAATTAATGAAAAGATGCATTTCTAAGATATTATGTATGCATATTGAGTTGAGATACTCATTTGAAATAAAGTTATGCACTGCTTTCTGTCTCCATCTGAAAATGTATTACACAGTCACAAAACCCGAAAGAATGCGAAAAAACTAGCAAAGACTATGTGTGTGCATGTGTGTGTGTGTGCGTGTCCACATTAACAATAACCAATAACATTATTTTATAATGAGTTCTGTCTTATCATTTGGCTCCAGGTCCTTTATTCTTGTCTGATATGTGTCTCCTTATTGTAGTCCATGCCTTCTTTGAAAAGCACAGGCCACTGATTCAGTCTGAAGAGCTATTTCCAGTGGCATGTTGCTTAGCTCACCCACCAACCACAAGGTGGCTCAGTTTCTCATTAAATCAAATCAACTGTGAACAACCGTTTCAGCTCCCTGAACATGTTGGGTCAGTAAACAAAGATTTGACCCTGTAATATTAGACAAAAGTATTTGGCTAGGTTTATGATATATGGACACTTGAGGGACTTAATCCTGGCCTATGATGCAGTAGCAAGCATACAGTATATAGTAATGGATTATTATTTTATACTCTTTATTAAGATGTTCTGTCATCGAGTCTTTAGAGATTCCCCCATAAGCATAGGAAGCATCAACCACAATCAATATCATAGAGTAAGTAAGTAAGTAAGTAAAATTGTATTTATATAGCACCTTTCATACAAAAAATGCAGCCCAAAGTGCTTTACAACAGGGAATTACATAAAACATAGAATGAGTAGATAAAACAAGTCCTTCACACGCCTACTCACTCCGTCACATCACATCACATCACTTGCTCAAACCCTCAAACAAGCAATCCTTCTGTATAGCTTATAGAGAGGAATTTACGGTGGCTCCCCTGGACGATAGGCTGCGGCCACACTCACTAATAAAACAATAAAATAGCAGCAAGTGCAGCAGCAAGCAGGTACAAATGAAATATATAAAAATAGCAGCAAGTGCAGCAGCAAGCAGGTACAAATGAGAAAAGCATAAAATTATAAAATGATAAAACATGATAAAACATAAATAATAAAACAGTAAGTGAACAATAAAAATACGACATTCCAAATTCAGGCCTAGCGAGTCTTAGTACCTAGGTTACAGAGACATCCTCAGTTAAAGGCTAAAGTGAAGAAATATGTTTTTAGCTTTCTTTTAAAAATGTTTAGCGAGCTGGCTTCCATGATATCTATAGGTATTGCATTCCATAGCTTTGGAGCATAGTTTACAAAAGCTGTACTCCCGATCTGCTTCTGACTGTTACTGGGTGCCTCTAATAAACCAGCAGTAGATGATCGTAGCGTTCTTGAAGGCACATAGTTGACAAGGGAGTTAGCTATGTATTCTGGTCCTCGCCCATTAAGGGCTTTATATATAAGGAGAAGGACCTTAAAGTCAATTCTAAATGTTACTGGTAGCCAGTGCAGAGCAGCCAGGACTGGAGTAATGTGTTCTCTCCTCTTGGTTCTGGTTAATAGAGAGTAATGCTCTGAAGTCACACAGCATTACCGACTTTATCATATTTAACAATGCAAAGCACCCCACAAATGGTTTATAGCTACATATTTTCAAATGAACTGACTTGTACATCAAATAGACTTCCAGTTCTGTTATCACACAAACACCTTCATAGGGCCAACTGTCACAGTGGCCTAGCTCCAGACTAGTTATCCCACGACAAAAGACACTTGTCCACACTGTAGGCCGGCAGTGTGGTATAATGGTTAGGGAACTGGGCTTGTAACATCAAGGTTGCAGGTTCAATCCCCAGGTGGGACACTGCTGTTGTACCCTTGAGCAAGGTACTTAACCTGAATTGCTTCAGTAAAATATCCAGCTGTACAAATGGATTGTATGTAAAGAAATGTAAACTGTAAGTCGCTCTGGATAAGATGCCTGTAATGTAATAATGTAATAATGTAAAGAGTCTATAGCTGCTCCTGCAGGGCCGTTCCCTTTCCCTCGCTACACAGCTCTGAATTGTAAAGCCTTGCCTTTCAATGTTGTGATAAGAAATTAATTTATTCCATTACAAAGTATTATCAAATCTACAGTATATAAATATAAAATGTCTTGAATTGAGCCATCAGACAGGGTACTTTAACTGAATACTGTCTTTAACTGTCTTACCTGTAGAACAAACTTGCATGAAAGGCCATGCTCTCTGTTTTCCTCCACAGTGTTATATCTGAGCTCATGAGACATGCAAAAATATTAACTACAGCATTATAGAAACACAGAGCTGTATTCATTGTATATGTACCACAAATGAATGGCTCTTTGAATAGTAATCATATCAGCACAAATTACTCCCAGTTTCCAAAGTGCAGTTCCTTTATCAATGGACAAAGTGTATTAGACTTGCGTGAGACATTATAATTTCTAGAACTTAAACTGAATGTTTTCAATTTGGAAGAACCTAAAAAGCTGTGTGGAGTTGAGGGGTAAGCCTTTTAATTTTGGTTATAGAATTTGAAATAATTTCAAATCTTTCCTCCTAACATGCAATATTCTTTCAGCCATATACAATGTTCAGTTTAAAGTATACCCTTCAATGTGCTTTTAGCACACAATATCAAGATGGTTTAATAATAAAGATATTGTAAAAATAAGGGAGGCTTGCACACGCCAACATTTTATGGATGGAACAAAATTACATGAATGCACATGATAAAGTTTATTGTTCAGGGAAAATCAAACATGCCTCAGCTATTATGTCAGTTTCAAAATGATTCAATAATATATGCAACGAAATAGCCAGTCAATTAAGAGCTCCAGCATACATTTGGAAAAATCAGTCAATTGTTTACAATAATTGTATAAAGACCTCTTGTACAAAGAGAAAAGAAACAGACCACATTAAAGTTATAATAGAAAGTTATCTCCTACATACTGTAGAGATAACAATGGTATTAGTGAATCAGTTATGGTGTAGTGGCTGTAACGAGGTGAATATACCTTTGCTTAGGACTTATTTGGATCAAAGAGAGAAGAAGAAAGGCAGTGAGTGCTCTGGTCATGTGAATCTGCTATGGTGTGTGAATGTGCATGCAATTGATACCTTGGGAAGAGTAGCTGTTATGACACATGATGATGAATTGGCACACACTACCACTTTCCCTAAAGACAGACCTTACTAAATTGAGTATCCCAAGGGAATCAGTAGTTGCTAGCTTAGACAGGACAGAATTTGCGAACAGTACATCAAGAGGTGAACCTCTTTAAATCTCAATGCTGAAAAAGGGAAACATGGAAATGATACAAGTAGTGTATTTTTACAGTGACTGCAACTGTGTTGTTTCCCCCATACCTCTCTGTAGGGTGGTTTCCCACACCTGTTCGATGTCATGTATCGTGGTTACTCATATAGTGCCATAACTTATAAGCAGAGCTGTAAGTGGAAGAGTCTCTGTCGCTGGAAACATTTTCAGTAGAAAATAAAACCTAGAAGATATTTTTATTTTTTGTTTCAGATTTTTATCCCATTTTTATCCCAATTTGGTAGCCAATTAGACCCGCTATTTCTATGTCAATCCCCCCCCTAGTAATGTGATTTCGCTGCCGTACTCCTGCGACCGGTAGTGACAAAGGTGACCTGACGCCTCTTCCGAGACGGCACTTGCCAAGTGTCGACCGTAACCCGGTACTACAGCGCCACTGTAACCACTGGGCCACGCCGGAGGCCTCCTGGTCTGATATTATTAAAGAAAAAACTTTTGGTAGTTCACTTAGTTAATCCCTTTTATTTACCAATGTTTCCCTTATTTCCAAATAAACATCTAAAATTATACGATTGTCTGGAGTTTCCTTTGAATGACCTTGAAAGTGTGCCTTTTCTTATCTCTGCACTCTCTCTCTCTACCTTTATCCTAGTATTTATGTTGTTTATCCTATGTTGTTGTCAAATGTCCCCTTGCCCCTCTTTACTTGTATCCATTTCATCATATGCATATGAGACCATTTGATTGGTTTAAGAGATCGTGACTTTGGGAGAACAAGTGAAACCCCCATCCAGAAGAAAATGAGGGAAAGGGAGAGAGGAGTGAGCTTGTCTCAATCCAAGCAGTTTTTCTTAAAGGATAAGGTTACAAAAGATAAGGAGAGTGTGTGTCCGTGTGTGAGTTTGTGTGTGTGTGTGTGTGTGTGTGTGTGTGTGTGTGTGAGAGAGAGAGAGAGAGAGAGAGAGAGAGAGAGAGAGAGAGAGAGAGAGAGAGAGAGAGAGAGAGAGAGAGAGAGAGAGAGAGAGAGAGAGAGAGAGAGAGAGAGAGAGAGAGACGTTGATATTTATTTACTGACTCTGTTCACTTAAAAGGCAGCAATTGTACTATTAAGCTTTGTACAGGCATCTGTTTCAAGGGCAGTAGAAGCAACCAGTATAAGAGACCACTACTGCAAAAACTCGTTCCACTTCAGGGTGCCAAGAGAACCAGGTGAGTGAACCCTTTACAAGGTTACATCTGCTTACAGGCCACATGTGCATTTGAGACGTCTGCAGTCCTTGTTGCAATAGATGTTTTTTGTTTAGCAGAGCTGACACATAAAATATTTTAATTTGGGGGAATCGAAATGAACATGGCATTTAAGGCAATCACTTATTTTAATCATAAATGGCTATCTCAATGACTTTGCTGTCATTCTAGAGCCTCTATGGTAATATATGACATTAATTATGTAAATTATTAACCTAGCAAATTACTTTGATAACCCACTTTAATTACCTTCAATATAAAATACATACAGATTACATTCTATACAAAATGCAGTCCATTCCACATACTGTATCTTTTTAAACAATTTTGTCATTTTGTTGTGTATATCTTGTAATTGCATTTCTTTGCTGTTGAAAAAATTATTCCATGTACCGTGTAGTACAGCGGTTCTCAAACTATGGATCGCGACCCCACTTGGGGTCGCCAAAGGGTCATTATGGGGTCGGCAAAAAAATTAACAATTAAAATACATGTAATTTTTTTTAACCATAAGCATTTCTTTACATTTTTTTAATGAAAAACAAATTGCCAGTTTTTTCGTAAAATCAGTTTTTTCTGATTGATTATTTTTAATCTACTGATATGCATGAGTTTAATCCAACGCATGCGTTTAACTTTACTGCACTACCCTATTGTATGTGTAGCGCGCCAATACAGCAGTCACGAAAATGGACAAGTTTGTTGTCAGGAGTGGTGCTGGAGGTGAGTCAAATTCTAGCATAAGACCAGCAGAAAATTACAAAAATACAAATAAAACAAAAAGGAAGTTCTAGCTAACGAGAGCTTTAAGACATGTAAAATGCAACGCCACTTGCAAACTAAACACAGCGCATTACAAGTAAAGCCGCTAGATTTCTTTCAGAGGAAACAAAAAGTTTTACAAGGACAGAAAACCGTGCTTAAAACTGCAACAGCAGCAAACGAACGGGGGCTACAGGCTTCATTTGTCGTTGCAAGTAAGTCTGTTTTATTTGTTTTTCATAAAGATATAGCCTGTGAATGCATTTGCTACTATTTTGGAAATAGACCACCAATATATGTTTCTGGACTAAAGTTTTTTTAGCGTTGTAATTGCACTATCATTTATGTATGGGGTCGCGATTTTTTCCCACCCATGAAATGGGGTCGTGGAGTAAAAAAGTTTGAGAAACACTGGTGTAGTATATCCACATTTATATTGACACATCTTTTGCTTCTTCAGAGTCATCAGATGCTGCACAAATCCTAGTTCCTACCATGTATTTATGCACATCTTGTAAGTCGCTCTGGATAAGAGCGTCTGCTAAATGCTTAAAATGTAATGTAAAATGTAATGTAAAATGTTCTACTGTGCTGCTTTTTTAGACTTGACGAGACCATGAGGGACACAGTCCTCCAGCAACACCATTCTCTTGGTGTCTGTCTGCTGATTGTGTAAGTGTGGTTGCACTACAGGTCACTGAATGAAGCAATTATCCCAATGACAATTTTATATCAGTTCAAATAATAAAATCTATTGCTCAATCAAGACATTCAGCAGCTTGGTCTGGTTTGCGCTTCTTAGTAATTGTTCTTGTTTCAAGTAATACAATAGAAAGTGCCTGGTTTACATTCTTAACCTATAAACACGCAGCAGAATGTACTGACAAAGATAAGTCCAGGCAAGCACCACTTGGTACCAAGATTGTGAAATACTTTCTTGATTGCCCTACAGTTCCCAGACTCTGCCTGTATAGTAGCCAAAACACAACGATGGTAGTACTTGCATATTATTATTATTATTAATAATATTACTACTACTACTATCATATTAGTTTATGTGCTTTCTTTTACAACAGATTTCTTGCCATATCATGCAGAGCAAGTGAACAATTTAATGATGAACACACACTCCAACTCCCAGAAACTTACCATATAAACTGGATGAGGATGGTTGACGACAACAAGTTAATCTCGGATATCACCATCCCTGGTACCCACGACACCATGGCTCTTCATGGGGGCCCAGCGGCAGAGTGCCAGGCCTGGAGATTAGTGGATCAGCTGACTGCAGGGGTGCGCTACCTTGATCTTAGAGTGTTTGCTTTTGAAAATGAGCTATACATAATGCATGGAATTATCTACCAGCACATCAAATTCACGGAGGTTCTGGAGACAGTGAAGAATTTTTTGGGAGAATTCAACAGTGAGACTGTTCTGATGAGGGTGAAGCCAGTCTTGATTGAAAAGGGGGATGTCCAAGAACTGGTTGGGAAAATAGTGGGAAACGATAATGACGTTTGGGTCAAGCCTACCATACCAAGAATGGGTGAGGTAAGAGGAAAGGTGGTCCTAGTACAGAAATCTAGTTTCAGGCTTGGCATTCCACTCCAGAGCACTGACATGGAAGGTGACTATGAGGTTACTGATATTCAAGCCAAGGAAGACATGGTTACAAAACACCTGGAACAGGCCAAAGGAAAATGTGGGGGTAATGATCTTGTTCTGACCTACTCAAGCGGTACTGGCATTGGCACACTAAAGGCAATGTTCTTAACTCCCAAAAAAGTAGCTGAGATGGTTAACCCATGGCTTTATACATATCTGAAAAACCTTCCTTCTGAAATTCCAAGGCCATGTTTTGGGGTAATTGCCATGGACTTTCCAGGTTTTGGCCTTTTACAAACAGTCATCGGGCTCAATGATCAGTAAAAAAAAAGAAGCATTTGGTCTTCATTAAACACTAACTTTGAATTTCTATATGCTTGGATTGCTTTCAAAGTCAATGACACAGTTTTGTTCTTTCTGATTTGATATTGAATAATTGAATTTCAGGGAATTTGATACATTTCTTTTTTTGTATGCATATTCTAACCTGTTAGAATCTGTTTATTTGTAATAAATATGCAAACAGTAGTTGTTCAATATTTCCGTGTTGTCTGTCCTCATTCCCTAAGGAGAAAAAATATGGAGAAGTAGATCTGCAAGCTTTATTGGATGCTAGGGACACAAATAATGTAGGATACAAATAATGGTTAATCCAACAGATTATAAACAGTACAGTTGACCAATTCCACAATCCAAATAAATAAAATAGCTTTTTTTCTGTTCAGAAGATAGCTGTCTATGTGATAACTGCGGCATTTCATATGCATGCATGATACACCACACCTACAAAGCTTGTACAAGAGTAACAGAAGGGGGACATTACCACTTTGAAAGCATTCATTTTAAGTAGTAATTTTTTCTAGTTGATGCAACAAATTTGTTATGTACATTTTGTATAAAGCAGCACGGTGGTGCAGTGGATAGCACTGTCACCTCACAGCAAGAAGGTCTCGGGTTCGAATCCAGGCCGGGGGCCTTTCTGTGCGGAGTTTGCATGTTCTCCCCGTGTCCGCGTGGGTTTCCTCCGGGTACTCCAGTTTCTTCCCACAGTCCAAAGACATGCACGTTAGGCTAATTGGAGAGTCAAAATTGCCCGTAGGTATGAGTGTGTGAGTGTGTGAGTGAATGGTGTGTGTGTGCCCTGCGATGGATTGGCGACCTGTCCAGGGTGTATTCCTGCCTCTCACCCGGAACGCATGCTGGGATAGGCTCCAGCCCCCCGCGACCCTGACCAGGAATAAGCGGCTTAGATAATGGATGGATGGATGGATGGATGGACATTTTGTATATATGTATGTATATTTTATATGTTCTGAGTTTGTTGAACTAATTTGCTTAGAATGTATTTGAATCTTTTGCCAATACTTTTCTGCCCCACCCCCCACAATACTCTGCACCCATGCGTGTCTTTGCTACATTTACAGCATTAACACTATCTTTCAGGTTTTCTTGCCATTCATCCCTTCTAACTCTTACCAGAACCTTTAACCCAGGAACTTGTGGACAATGTGTAAATATAGTGCATTTTACACTGTATGAATTAAGAAGGCCCCCAGACATCTATTTTGTGTATTTTTTAAATTTGCTCTATTAAATACAAAAAAGCTAACATTCTGGTTAGAGAGGGGCCTTTATCAGATCATTGTGTGTATACTGTTCCCCCATTATGAAGTTGTCACTCAGGTGTAGTCAATCTCATTGTAAGTCAAGTAAAACATAAATCCATGCAATTATGAAATCATAAGGCCATTATCCTTTACAAATACAACACGATGTCAATCATTAAATTATGACATCATAGATACATGGACAGCAATTAGTCAATAAATGACTGTTTCCATAGCAGCATGTATGCATGTACATTAGAGCTGATAGATATCTCCAGCTAAGGTTTACCTTTAACTCTAGACTCAGGATTTGACATGTTGAATCTCAGAGATGAGGAATTATATTTGTACTCTACAAATCCTGTTCATAAGGACTAAAGAAAATGACTAAACTAACATTAAGGACTAAAATAAAGATGAGCAATTACATTCTACATGCATGTTGAGGATTAACACCCCAAAATGAGACACGGTGCCTTCATTTCTGGCAGGTGCAGCATTTCAGTTCCAGAAATAGTGACTGCAGAGAAAGGCATTTTCTCAATTTCAAACGACTCAGAAGTCTTATTTCTTTAAGATAATGGAGGACAATCTCACTGAAGGATCTTTGATTGGCCAGAGCAGTAATGGACAAAACAGCCACCTGCCAATAGCTTGACTGCTGCTGGTTAACTGGTGTTTTTCGTCCTTCAGGCCACTTTGTGGAATTGTACAAGAAGCAGTCAATGTTAAATGAATGGAGAAGGGCGTAGGGGTAACATGATAAAGTCAAAATAAGATAACACACAAGTAATACTGCAAAATCAGTGTAAATGTTGATTAACATTTCTGGCAGTCACAAGAGTTGCAAATACTTTCTCTACTCAAATAGGTTTGGTTGTGATAAGGACACAATTCTATCTTAGTAAGCAACACACTGTAACAGCATATTTTGAATGTTGTGTGCTCTGATACTTTCTGTAATGGGACACCTTTTCAATATTTTTATCGGCTGGTAGCCTAGCACTGGGATGGAATGAGGTCAGAACAAGTTCTACCCACTGATACATAATGACAAATCCACGACAAAACTTTAAAATGTAATCATGCAGACAGGAGACCTACTAACAGTTGTTTTGGCTGCCACTTCATTTTACATTTACATTTTAAGCATTTAGCAGACACTCTTATCCAGAGCGACTTACAAGATGTGCATTAATACATGGTAGGAACAATCATAGTTTGTGCATGAGATCAGTGCAGTAATGCAGTGATAGACATTGTTGTAGGCAGCTGCATACCATACCTGTAACACTGGGGAGGAAAAAGTTAGTAATTTTTTCATTTTAAATGTTTTAATTAAATGAGTAGGCAGGGATACATATACAAGAAGTGTTGAGCAAGTAGGCAGTGGTGATGACAGTTGAGTAGATGTACAGGATTCAGTGGTAGTGGAGTCTAAAAATGTGGGTTTTGAGTCTCTTGCGGAAGGTCGTTCCACCACCGAGGGGTCAGGACAGAGAAGCGGCGAGATCGCGAGGAGCGGCTGCCAGGTGCCCGGAGGGATGGGACAGTCAGTTTGCCAGCGGAGGCAGAGCGGAGGGGTCTGGCTGGGGTATAGGGTGTGATGAGTGTCTGGAGGTAAGGGGGAGCAGGTCCTCTAGCTGCCTGAAAAGCAAGCACCAGTGATTTGAGTCTTATGCGTGTTGCGATGGGGAGCCAGTGCAGAGAGGAGAGTAGAGGGGTGACGTGGGTGAACTTTGTTTGATTGAACACCAGACATGTGGCAGCATTCTGGACTAGTTGTAATGGCTTGATGGCACAGACTTAAATACGATCACACCTGGGGATTATGGTTATGTACACTAAAAATCAACAGCCTTCAACATCCATTATGCAGGACCAGTAGTCTTTGATTGTGGGGAGGGAATGCTGGGAATAAACACAATGAAACATCCTTTATTGGAACAGCTTGCCAGGTCGGGTAGTAGAGGCAGAAACACTTGGGCTATTCAAGTCCAGGCTAGATGCAGTACTAGATACTCTTTAGATTAGGGCATAACAAGCCTAGACGGGCTGAACGACCCGTTCTCATCATTATGTATTCTTATGTTCTTATCCTTTGTTTCAGTGCTGAGGTAAAAATGACCCAACAAGCAAAGACTCAATTATGAGATGTTCATACTACTGAGGCATTACTGTGCACCATGGCTTCAGTTTATTTCTCGTAACCTCTGCAAGCCAATTAAATCCAAATTCCCTGTGGTTGATGTGCGCCCTCTACTGGCCTGATGGGTTAAGTTGTTCCATTTGTTTGCAGCCTTAAAGAAGCAGTGCATTAGTATCCATGCATATATTTTAAATAGCTTGAGGGTTCACATAAAAAAGTGGCTCATCTTTGTGAGGTATCCATATGCAAAATTAACCTAAATCAGCTACATTTTACACTGTTTTAAATCTACATCAGCCATTGGGTTGCCATCCAGTAAAGAACTCAGTGATCTTTATAAGATCTGGAAACACACAACAAACAGACAGTCAGCGGCTTTCCACACTGCCTTCATACATTCACATTTGACACGCATCAACACTTACCGGGACAGGGTAGAACCCCAACACACACTCAACACACATCTCAACAAGACACCGTGCCTCCTCAGACCGGAGTTCCCCTAGAACCTCCCCAGGCACACACATATCCAGTGACCTTTCAAGTGCTTCCCAAACCCATGCACACAGAGACACTCAAACTTTTCAGTCCAAGCTCTCATTTGACCCAAACACACAGAGACCCTTACCACTCCTCACAGTGAGTTATCTGGCAACTAGCCCCGAGACACTCTTCACTCTTTCAGTCAGAGTTCTCAGGCCGTTGTCCAGAAACACTCTACTGCCTGAGTGCGAGTTCTCTTCCAATCACACCGAAGGCGAGAGGTGGACCCTATTTCAGGGCGCCCTCTTGCTCTCTTTCACGATCACACCGAGGGAGAGAGGCGGACACTCTTAGTGCGCCCTCTCTCTCCCTTTCCTACACACACAGGAAGCACTCTACTCAGTCACTTTCAACAAACGCACACAGAACTCAACATAGATTCAACACAGATTCTGCCTCCCAGAAGCTCAGATCACAGACATGCGCCACCTTGCAGAAGAGACACATCAAACACCAACACTCACAAATGACACGCCCACAGGAACGCCCACCAACAAGTGTACAATACACACATAAATGACAAGACGAACAATCACAAAACACCAAACAATTGACAAACCACACCCACTCACATTCTCACACACAAACAGGTAAGTGAATAATCACCAATCAACATCAATTAAATAATAATTAAATCAATTATGGCCTTTGGAGCAACCTTTCGGGCAACAGTTCACACTCTCACACCCTGTGAGAGTGCCAAACCTCACCAAGTCTCACTGCTCCAAAGGCCTCCACAACATGGAAAAACAACACTTCCATGTTGCTGAGGCCGACGCCCTCCACAGCCATCAGTTCAAGTCCAGTGAATAACCTGAAATGGTACAAAGGTAAGCGGTAAACTGCCAGAGGTTAAAAAAAAAGTTTGGGTTACCAAAAACTGAAAAATAATGGAATTTCTTTGGCAGTGAGTAGTTTCTTATACCATCAAAAGGCACTTGGAAACTGGAGGAAGAGGTCTGGCAGACCCAAAGCCACAACAACATCAGAAGACAAGTTTCTGAGAGTCAACAGCTTGCGTGATAGGCGGCTGTTGAAGAGAAGACTTCGAGCTGCAGGTTTGACAGGTTGAATGGCAGTAAGAAAGCCATTGCTAAGATGGCAAAATAAGAAAAAGAGGCTTGCCTGGGCCATGAAGCACTGCACTGTGGACTACTGAAGACTGGAAGAAGGTCTTATGGACCGATGAATCAAAATTTGAAATCTTGAAATTTTGAAGGGTTTTTGTAGGCCGTCGAGTAGGCAAAAGGATGGTTCCTCAGTGTGTGACACCAACTGTCAAACATGGAGGAAGGTCTGGGGCTCTTTTGCTGGATCCAGAGTTGGCGACTTGCACAGAGTGACTGTTAACCCACGTTAACCCATTACTTGCTCCCTGAAAAGGGCCTTTTTTTTATAACTCTGAAAGGTCCGCGAAATAAACGAACTGGTCTCAGCTTTTTTTCGCGTGTACCACCCCCCCGGTCCGCGAAATACATAAACTGGTCTCAGCTTTTTTTCGCGTAGCACCCGCCCCCCCCGTCGACAGAAAATGGGGCGCCGTTTACGTGGCTCGCACCGGGTGCTGGCAACCCACGCTACGCCACTGGTGAGACCACAGAGAAAACTTATCCACGTTTTGAGGTAAGGGACAACACATCACATTATGCACATTTGGAACATTCCTGTGCAAGGGCTTGCACAGTTTTATTGAAACAAAGCTACATACAAAAATCCAAGAGCAGAGCAGAATGTGGTTCAGTGAGGAAAGGGTTATGTGAGCAAGTAAAGTATCCACCAGGGGGAGGGACGGCTGGGAAGCAGACACACAGAGCCAGGCCTCCTTTCATTGTGTTCTAGAACAGAGGTGAGCTACGCAGCAGCACAAAGAGACTGCTGTGAGATCCTGACATTGCTACGCCTGCTAATCCAACAAGAAGTAATAGAAGGTAAGTTCAATAAAGGGATCACTTACTAACTGTGAGACCTATTCTTATGTATACTGAGCATAAACATTCTGGATGCCTTAAATCAAGAGAGTTAAATCAAGGTTAGAAGTAAACATGCATAACAAGACTTTATGTTGTTCCAAATTCAGTACTTCCTGTTTCCTGCACAAAATTACCTGGTGGGATTTAAAATGCTGTGGAGAAATAAGCTGCAATATGTAAATATAAATATAAAAACTACTTTGTTCTATCTGTCACACATATTGTTTTGCTGTCGAGTAGGAAGGGAGCTTTTGATTCATTTTGGTCTGTTTTTGTTATCAAAGAAGCTTCATGTCCTGGGCAGGGATGTATTTTGTAGGGTTTTGTCAGAGATATTAACTATTTAATTGTGTTCACATGGGTCATATTGCTTGCAGATGTTTAGCAATAATGTGTTCAAGTATGAGCAGGTAGAGGAGGAGACTGAGAAACCATTTTTTAAAGGTATTTAACCATACCCCTCTATGAAATCAGTCCTGCTATAAAAAAAGTTCTCTATCTGGCACTTTTGAAGCACTTATATAGCCATAACTAACAGCACTAAGTATAGAGTAATTCCAAACAATTTGTTCATTTTGGCACAGGCACACACCCACATCCTCACACAATTCTGTAATTTCTGATCATAGCAAAATGGGACTTTCCACCATGAACTTCCTGTTCAGATAGGTGTACTTTGAACATGTAAACAAACTCTGCCATATTTATTGCCCAGCATTATCGCGGTTTTAAAATTGGGTAACAGTGAAGAAGGAAGTACTAAAAGAAAATGACAGTAATATGGCAGTGTACAGTAAAACAACGGCAAACAGAAGAAGATAAGCAAGCCGAAGGTCAGATACTGATGACAATTGAATAGCGTATGATTTTACTACCATAGCTTGGCTTAGCAGACTTATTCAGAACAATATAAAGTGCTATTAGTTTACAAGAACATTTTAAACAATAACTTTAGCTATTTTATTTTGATGCATAACATTTAATTCCTGCAGAAAATACAATTTTAGAACATACAAAGAATATAGTAATTGTATTGCTGTATACAGTAGAGAATGTCAGTGCTTGGGTCAATGCTAATTTCACTGCTAAAGGGCCAGTGATGACAATGGACAGGTGTCTGTAGCAGAGCAATGAAATGGGGCGGCACAGACATAACCAGTGGGAAATTTGAAAGTGGAACATGGGTGATCCATTTAAAAAGCAAAGTCCAACACCTGAACTAATGCAGTAAAAATGTTTGCATGGAAAACATTTTGTACAACATGTACTGTAAGGTTACTGAGTATCACTGAAGGAGGGAATCAATTCTGCTAGTAAGTAATGTAGCTATTACACATGTTGTGTAATACAAACAGCTGGAAAAATGTCCCTTTCCCTTGTGAAAGAAGTCCGCGACATGATATTAGTTTTCACTATTTCTTTCTTTCAATGATTCAACTTACTATCTCAGCTTTGGATTAGGAAGTATCCATTGTTAATGCATTGTGATAGCATGATGCACAATGATTTACTTCCCCCCCCCTCTCTCTCCCTGTTCCCAGCAGTTTTACCAGGATGGCGATGTCTCTTACAAAGGGCGAGGGAACCACGGTCTTGACCATGACCTCTGAACCCGGAAGCAATTGCCCCCTGGTGTTCCAGCTCCTGGGATCCCTATGCTGCAGCCCAGTGTGCTCTGTGTCCCAGGGACTGAGGAGGCTCCTGGCTGGCACCCAGACAACACTTGGGGTGAGCACTGTACTATCCTTATTACAGATAACTCACATAAAATAGGACTCCATGTTCCTTTATTATGTATTTACCATGGAATACCACACCAGATGACAAACCTAGGAATCACACAACAGGGATGTTCTCATAAAGATGTTGAAGTGAACATCAATTACTATGTTCATTCTGATCAGTTCCCTACGATTTAAGCAAAGATGAACAACCTATAGTGATTAGAGATTAAAGGGTAATGGTGGCAGAACTCTGCATTCTAAATCTTTAAAGCCTAACTGGTAAATTATGCTATTCAGTCCAAAATTCAGCTGTTTGGCAGTGCAGATTTTGATGATTATCTTGGAGAAATAGCCTTTTCAGGAAACAAACAAATGAGCACAAAATCATACTGGTCAGCCCATGAGGCAAATCATATTATAAAATTCAGTCAGACTATAAACTCAGCTCTTAGTACATGACCAGCTGGTGTCTCCAGTCTGCAGTCTGTGAGGCAGTTCTGAGAAATTCTGTATATTTTGTGTTTACAGACAGTGCAGATCATGGTGGGTCTGTTCAATATCGGCCTTGGGACAGTCCTACTGAGCACACAATCTTATTTTCTGGAGTCGATTAGGGCCCCCTATTGGCTGGGCGGATTGGTGAGTTGTGAGAGCTTATACTGTGTGGCTCTGTAAAGCCACATATTTTCTCATGGATATTATATTTCAAAATGGAATTTAAAAGGCTAACAGTGGCTTTAATTCCTCCAATCAGTGGATTCTTGTCAGGAGGCCATTTTGATGATTGCTTGATTTTTCTCAACAGTTCATTGCTTCTGGTGTCATGAGTATACTAAGTGACAGGTTTCCAAGTCCTTGTTTGGTGAGTTGTTAATCCTTGTATTTCTCACCTTCATTTTTGTGCCTTTTATGCTTTTATAATTTGCATTAGTTAAAAGCATTTGCATTAGTCCATCTGAGATTAATTATCTGAGATTAATGCCAATTTGATTGATCTATGTTCTAAGAGACACCTGGCCAAGACCACACTACCACAGCATACAGTTCCAGACAGTAGGCTGACACAGTCAAATTACATTAGTATATTTATAGTAGTTATTCCAAGATCAGTAGATGATTAGCAATCTTTAAAAATAGGCCCATTTGTTGGATCAAAGCTGACAACAATGAAATGTATCCTATCATAGATATATCATAGGAAGACGATATACAGTATATGTAGTATCGCCAGCCAACCTACAGTGTGTTGTAACACTACATTGGGCAGGAAGTAGCTGAGTGGCTTACTGAGAGCACCAAGCATTATTTAATTTATTGTAGGCCTAATGAATGTAATGCAACCAAATTAATCGTTTTCTCCGTTTTTCACTTTTTTTGCTGAAATAATCACAACTGCATGTCAGCTCCACCTCTTTAGGGTTAGCTATCTAGCTGCTCAATTCTAACTTTGATTATACATTAAAAATGTTTAGTAGTGCTCTGAACAGCTTAACGTGAGCACAACTGGTCAAATCGTTCATTGCACTGTTCACTCTGAGGTGCAGATTATATTCCATTAAATGGATTTACTGAGAGAATGAATACACTAAGCTTTCAACGACGTAGTGCCAGCTTTGCATGCAATGGGTAGAGACCCACACTCACATTCACCACACCTTGATTTATTTCAGCCACAATGTACAATTTCCTATAGTTAACTTTGTTTAAATATTATAAATGCAATGCTTTTGACTTTCATTCATTACATTTTTATTTATCATTGTATTTATTTATGGCTGTGTTTCTTTGTTGAGTTCTTTGTAGATTTTTTTAAACTGTTTTCATAACATTTCTTAGAATAATTGAATTACTTATTTTAATAATACAGTGGTATGCAAGATATTAGTTCTAAAAATTCTAAAATGAGAAATTCTACATAATGAAACATCAGGACTTTGATGTATGCAAAATTTAAAAAACAAGATTAGCATAAGCAACAGACATTACATTACATTCCCAGGCAATTGCATTTGAAAGCTTTCATAGTATGGGCTAAAAAAGTAATATTTATTTTGTGATTTAGAGTTGGTTGATCACAGTCTGACTATGCCAGTGGGGACCCACATTGTATGCTGGTTTTCATTCCAACCATAATTGCAACCTCTGAATTGTAACTAGCTGTTAAATGTTCTTAATTAGACACTTTTAATTTATATTAATGGATGATTTACTCTCTTAAGGCTATATTATGTCAGAAATAGCTATGCATGCCATGAACAATAAATATCCCATATTCACATCCCATTACTTTAAATCAGTCAGATCAACTAATGCTCTCATTTCCTGGAATGTACTATATGACACATTAGGTTATGACAAGTGGTTTTATAATTGATTCAGTTATAGCCTGACAGGTGAAATCAGTGGGGACCTAATTGTCCGGTCACTGAAACTAAACCATTTGTGGAAAATGCCATCGTACACAGAAAGAGAAAAAGTTCAATGACAGAGCAAGTGGCAAAACCTGCATTGTGTTAACATACATTTAAGGAAACGATGGTAGAACTTACATGCTTTCAACAGCCTTAATTAGTCGAGGGATTGGCTGTAACAAAAACCAGCACACATAGTGGGTCCTCAGGACCGAGGTTGAGAACCACTGACCTAGTGGATAGGTCAGTGAAGGCCCTGCAGAGACATGCAAGCTGTCCTTTGTATTTGTTTTCCAGGTGTTCCTTACTGCTTGTATGAACCTGGCTAATGCCTGCCTGGCAGTGACTGCCATCGTACTGTACTCAGTGGACCTGGGAATCGGGCACAATCTGTCACGGGAGTGTGGATCGTATCATCCTGCCCGGGAACGGTACCGCTACTGGGAAACAACGGCATACCCTGATGAAGGCGGCATACAAGAGGAATACAGGAAGAGAAACTTTGAACTTTGCCAGAGTACCCTCAACCTAGTTATGGTGGGTGTTCATTGGAGTGCTAGGGAATACCCACAATGCATTTTCTTTTATGTAACACTGTTTTGTTGTTAAATTATTACCTTTACTAAAGCACTGGTTGTTGATGCAGTGAGGTGCTCCCTGGAGCAATGCATCATTGGCCATTGTATTTTTCTAAAGGAGGGGCAGGCTGACAATGTCAGTGCCAACTGTGGATCGGAGTCCCTTGGAGCAATGCATCATTGGCCATTGTATTTTTCTAGGAAGGAGGATTTTTTTAAAAACATTAAGATTCAGGCGGGATATTCAACATTCATTATTCTTTTTTATTCATTTATTTATTTATTTATTTTGCAAAATATTTGATTATTTATTTTGAGGCACCTCCAGTCTGTATTGAGAAACAATGCTCAGCTTTGTGAAAATGTTTGAGTCTGGCACAGGCAGCATTTTCTGGCACAGGCATTTTCTGATTAGGATTATTCTAAATTGAAGAATAAAGAAAAACCAGGATACGAAGTGTACAAGTGTTACGACTGTGTTTCCATTCTATGATAGAAACTAAAACTAAAACGTAAAGTTTAGCTCATTTGATCCAAGACCCAGCGCTATCAGAGTTTGAGGTTGGAGCTATTCATATCATAGATAACAGAAATGGGCTGTTTTCATAGAGGTTTTTAGTAGGTATTGTATGTTTAATGGGTTGTTTAGCTTTAGTTCCCTCTGTTGGCTTACTCTCACTGGTTTCTTTGCTCTCTCTCTAGGTAATGCTGTCCGTGATTGATATTGTGCTGATCGTCTTTGCCGTTCTTCAGCTCTGCGTCACCATCAGTGCCACTGTTCTGGGTGTGAAGGCTATGTGGAAGAACAGAAGGGAGGGAAAGGTATGAATCTCAGGGCAAAATAGAATCAACAAGGGAGGGTTGGCTGATATTATCCAGAGAATGTCATCATCATTAGATACTCACTGTACCATTTCATTATTTATCTGGCATACTTTATTATCCAGAGTGAGATACAAAGCAAACAGGGCATGATATATTGGATCCACATCATGATAAAAACATAAACAATACTGTGTAGAAAAACTATTCAATGTATGTCAGAGCACTGAAGCATAGCAGCCTTGGGCAAAGGCCCCTAAAAAATAACATTTGCTCCATTATGTAGATTACTTTATGTAACCTTTAATCTCTTATGTTAACTAAAAACTAAAAAATGTATCATTTATCACATGGCACACAAATAGATGTAATTTATCAGGGGTGAATGGACATGCCTACCACTTCGCAAGAGGAATTTTACTTTAGTGACTTGGAAAAGAAAGTGTACAATCTGTCAATCAGACCATCCCTGTCTGTATGAGAGGTCAGAAGTTCCCATGATGATTTTAACTAGTCTGGTCTTGTCTTTTAGCTCAAACCAGACCTTGAACTCTTCATGCCTCTTCTGGAAGAGGTCACCACAAACCCTACAGCCTAGAGGAGCAACCACTGGTACAGTTTTCTCATTGCCTGCGATCAGCAATCATGACTCAGATTGATCATGCTTTTCTATTAGATATAGCCTTTCAAAATGCTATAATACTGAATTTTCTATAGTTTTATGCAGTGTATTTTCAAACAGTCTAGTCTTGAGACCTAATCGGTCAACTGGTGTCAAGTGTCTGGGATGGAAAGAAAGAGGAAGAGTTTTATAATTAGGTAGCAGACTGATGAAAGCCTGCCTCAAATGGGGATTTATTCACTTTAATTATTTTGTTATTTCTCTCATGTGAATGGGATATTGTACATGTTTATATTAAAATGTCTCACAATCAGCACATCTGCAGTTTGTCCTCATTGTCAATAATAAATATTGTTTGTCCCTTGCAGTACTACCTGGCCAACTGAAGACTTGTATATCTATGTGTGTATATGTGCAGCAAGTTTGTATTCAGTACATATACTTTAGACGATAGTGGTGTGATTGCTCAGGTGATGTAAAATGCATTTTACAGGTTACAATTTGAAAGTATTTCAGTTTCAAAATACTTTATAAAACTCTTTACGTGATCATCATAATTCCCATAGTGGCATATAACTGCACCAAATTCTTGGTTTGGAAGTCAAGAGCCTGAAACCAGAGCAGACGTTGCTTCTCAGAAAATATGAATCCAAATCTTTATCGAAACCAAAGCAATGGCAAAGGGAATGCTACTTTTCCACAATTTTCTTTCTTAAGGTTTCCATTTCAAATAACATGACATATACAATTTAGCAGATGCTGTATGTACATATTTTCAAGCACTAACCTTTAGGGTTTTTTTTGCATTGCCATCTGTGCTTCATTGACCACATACTTGAACTACATGACATTTTTGGATGCATTGTTATAGTAGCAAAATACATAACACAAATTGTTAAACATATTGGCCAAGATTCAATCTGAATGCAATTGTATGTATTACTTACACAACATAGTGAGTTTAGAGACATTACTAAATGTAATACATATACACTACCGTTCAAAAGTTTGGGGTCACCTTCCATCTGGACTATGGCTAATCGGGCACTCCTTCATTCTTCAGCAAGATAACAACCCGAAACACACCTTGAAGTTGTGCAAGAACTATCTGGTGAAGGAGGAATGTGAACAACAACTCAAACTAAAGACCTGGCCTGCCCAGTGTCCAGACCTCAATCCCATAGAACTTGTATGGGACAAACTGGAAAGGAAGAGTCAAAGCAAAGCAACCCACAAGTTTCTCTGGGAATTGCTGCAGGATAGCTGGGAAAACATGTCAGGTGATTTCCTGCTAAAACTTATTAACCGAATGGCCACTGTTTGTGAGGCTATTCTCACGCCAAAGGGTAACTATTTTGAGGAATCCAAGATTCAATTTTCAATATAATTTTCTTGAACATTTCTTTGATGTTCATTTTGTTCATTGTTACATGTGTTTTTTGTCATTTTAAAGTATTTACAGAAATGTATACGGTGTAAAGCATTGTCAATTATGAGATAAAAATAGTTTCCAGCAGGTGACCCCAAACTTTTGAACGGTAGTGTATGCATTTATGTGTGATATATTTAGTAAATGTATAAATGTAATGGTACACTTGGTATCCACATAATGTACTATGCAGTTAATTTCTGTACTATGCAGCAATTACTTCAACTTTAACGTCACTTTAACCAAGATGGTAAGATAAGATATTTACATAAATGTGGAATTGGATTACATACCCAAGAAATGATCACTTCTTATATGCAATTAAATTTAACTAGAAAGAATTTGGCAAATCATACAAATAAAACAAACAATGACCAAATTCAAACTAAATACTGCAAAGCTGAGGGTAAAACAAAAAGGCAGCTTCATGTCCCCAAACAGTCTCTCTCCAGGCATGGCAGGCTGTGCTTTTATAAAGGCCTAACAAAGGCAATCAGCCTCAGGTGAGCCTGCCTCTAGTACTCCCCATGCCAAGGAAGAGGCGCAGCCCTCTACACTCCTCCCTCCACCCCTCTCGGTGTCACAGTCCCTATTTATGAGAAATTAATATTTATGTTAATAATAATACCAACAATGCAAAACGTACAACAACAGACATACCGACAGCAGCACATATTGTTTCATTATTGTTTCATATTGTGGTTCTCTGTGGCTCAGTTGGTAGAGCATGGCGTTGGCAATGCTTAGGTTGTGGGTTCAATCCCCACTGGGGCCACATATACTGAAAATGTATGCATTCACTACTGTAAGTCGCTTTGGATAAAAGCGTCTGCTAAATGGCATATATTATTATTATTATTATTATTATCTTTACACTTGTAATTCCTTTGGGAAATGGAATGTTCCTTGAAATTATCTGATGAGCATGACACTATGTAAGGGATAAATCAGACGCGGACAAGTCGGTTGTTGAACATAACTGTTATTTTCAACAGCATTTTCAATAAAAATTAGACAACATTTCATGAGGTGCTTCAACTGCAAAAAAAAGTAACACTAGGTGTCGCTGATTGCACACCGGACTACTTCCATTGAATCAAGTTTATTTTCATTGTTGGGAGCCTAATGTTAATTTCAATGGTGGACACCCTGATATGATATGAAGAATGGTACATCCTGAGACCTGGATAACACGTTAGATATCAATAGTTAATGTACCCCCATGACACCCTCATGATGAATCAAAATCATGCATTTAAGGAAACCTTGATATAACTGTACATAACAGTTTACAGTGTGCTACCTGAAATGACTCAAAGCATTTCTCAGCATCACATCTGACTTAACTGAGCATCTAAAAGACCTGTAGTGTAATGTAATAAATCATCTCAATCAAAAGCCACTAAAAATCTGAGAACAGACTAGGGAGCGGGGAAAACAAATAGAAAAGAAAAGGAATAAGGAAACTCCGGGACAAAACTCCATGGGAATAAACCCAACAGAAACAACCTGAATAGGGCGAACCACTCCTCACCGAGGAGCTAAGGCAAAAGAAAACAAATGAGACTTTCACTCTGGGGGACATTAGCCCCAACAAACAAAAAATAACTTCTTAAAGGAAACCACCGGAGTGGTGACCTTAAAACCCTTTACCTGGAGACGATTAATCTCCCTAAAAGGCCACCACAGAGTGGTGAAGCTAAACCTTTATTTTCAGATAATTATAATTATAAGATCATTCTTTTTCTTTTTAATAAGAGAAACCACAGAGTGGTCAAGCTAAACATTTACATTTACATTTTAGGCATTTAGCAGACACTCTTATCCAGAGTGACTTACACAGTTTACATTTCTTTACATACAATCCATTTATACAGCTGGATATTTTACTGAAGCAATTCAAGTACCTTGCTCAAGGGTACAACAGCAGTGCCCTACGTGGGAATCGAACCAGCAACCTCTGAGTTACAAGCCCCGTTCCCTAACCATTATACTGCACCGCCAGCCCATAAACCTTTGTTCAGAATACCGGCTAGAGCGTAACAATTAGTTTACACAGAAGCGTTTGAGTGAGGGAAGAAAAGACCTTAAGTAGGAGATGGGATTAATACTGATTGCTCTCAGCTGAGAGCGATCAGAGAACCCACCGACACAAGACCATATAAGGGTGGCAGAAATGACAACGATTCCATTCAGAAGAAAGAGTAAAAGACCATCACATGACCACGTGCCCTCTAGAGGCCGAACGAGGTAAAACCATGACACCTGCTGCTGGACACCCCTCAGGCCTCCACATTTCTCCTCCTGCTTCAGTCCTTCAACTTCACCCTGGCTGAATCCCCATCCACCCACAAGGCTGGTAACCGACTGGACCTGGTCTTTACTAGGAACTGCACCTCCCCCAACATTGTGGTATCTCCTCTACATGTGTCTGACCACTGCTTTCTGTCTTTCTCCCTCCCCCTCCCCTCTTCACCTAAACCATCTTCACCTGCCCCCACTGTCCTTGTCCATCGCAACCTCTGCTCTCTCTCCCCCTCTGCCCTGTCAGGTACTGTTCTATCTTACCTTCCCCCTACTGATGCCACACAACTCCTGGTCCAGGCCCTGGTGATCTCACGTCTGGACTGCTGCAATTCCTTGCTGGCAGGCCTACTGGCCTGTGCCATCAAGCCACTGCAACTAGTCCAGAATGCTGCCGCTCGTCTGGTGTTCAACCAGCCGAAGTTCACCCACGTTACCCCTCTACTCTCCTCTCTGCACTGGCTCCCCATCGCAGCACGCATCAGATTCAAATCACTGGTGCTTGCTTTTCAAGCGGCTAGGGGTACTGCTCCCCCATACCTTCAGTCACTCATCACACCCTACACCCCAGCCAGACCACTCCACTCCGCCTCCTCTGGCAAACTGACTGCCCCATCCCTCCGGGTGCCTGGCAGCTGCTCCTCGTGGTCTCGTCTCTTCTCTGTCCTGACCCCTCGCTGGTGGAATGACTTTCCGCAAACGGTCAGGACCATGGAATCACTTGCGATCTTCCGCAAGAGACTCAAAACCCACCTTTTCAGACTCCACTACCACTGAATTCTGTACATCTAGCTAATTGTCATCACCACTGCCTACTTGCTCAGCACTATATACCTCCGCTTACTCCATTTAATAAAAAAATAAAAAATAAATTACTAACCTTTTCCTTCCCAGTGTTACAGGTATGGTACGCAGCTGCCTGCAATGATGCCTATCGCTGTATTACTGCACTGATCTCTCGCGCGAACTATGATTGTTCCTACCATGTATTTATGCACATCTTGTAAGCCGCTCTGGATAAGAGCGTCTGCTAAATGCTTAAAATGTTAAATGTAAATGTAAAACCAGATGTAGCCCTCAAAGCGCAAAGGTGACAAGATGACTGACACAATGGCACTGAAACATAATACGAGAAAGCACTTGCAAAACAGCAGGTGGCAACATAGGATCTACCATAACCTTTTAATGGAAAAAAAAACCTATAGGGTAAAACAATTTCATATTTCACCCATCAAGAGTCATATAGAATTTTTGTGCTTTAATTACACATGTACAAATTATGATTAAGTTCACATCAAATTAGTTAGGAGGCTTTCCAACATACAGGCAGTGGACAGCAGGTTCAGGAATAGTGAAAATATTGCAAGTTCCAGAGAAATTTAAATGCATTTCTGACATGAAACTTAGCAATAATTGTAGCTCTTGATTCTGTTTGATCAAGTCTATTGCGTTGCTGCTACAAACTAAATTTTTAAAATGCCACCATCATAACATATCTGCAAATAAGTCAATGGCACATTATTACTATAACATTTTAGCAATAACCTTTTAGTGGAAAAAAAAAACCTATAGGGAAAAACACCCACAATTTTCATATAGGAGTCATTTTAGTAGGAATTTTTGTGCTTTAATTACACATGTACAAATTAAGTTCACATCAAATTAGTTAGGGGACTCACAGTGAAATCTACCCTAAAAGTTACATGTTTTACCTGAATAACAGTGCCCTAAGGGATACACTGAGAAGAGACAAGGAGAATTATCCCCTTCCACGTCAGCCACTGTTTTCACAACCGAGGAACTGTGGAAAATAATGTCACATGATGCCAGACCCAACTGATGTGTAAATAAACCCTCCCTAAAACAATAAAAGGATTCCAGAGAACACCTACCCTGACACTCGCTTAATCATTTACCAATAATATGATAATAATTATACAAATAATTAAAAAGAAATATTGTGTCCACTTTTGTGTGAGTTTCACTCAAAGAAGTTGGGTAATTTCTACCCTTATGTTTGTATTACTATTTCTATAAAGAGTGTCAGTAGTCATTTATATTCACATTGAGTTGTGTGCTGAATTAATATCATACACTTTTCACTTTGGCAGACAAGTGAATACAACACGCGCAGTTCTTACCATAGTATAAACATTGAAAACCCCCCTTAATAAATAAAACGCTAAATCACTGTACAGAAGGTGCTCCCAATCATTCAGCTTATTTAGGTCTTACATTTCTAAATTACATTGAAATGTACAATTAATCACCAAAGGTTGAGGAATGGAACAATACAATTCTGCTAGGAAGAAGCAAGCTTATGTATAATTCTGTCAAATAAAACAGCATATCCAAATAAACACTTTCCCTGGACTGTATTTTTGAATACGCATACATTTCATGTCTCTTCACTTCACTTCAAGTCCCTTGACCAAAAGTGGACGAAGTGATTTTTGGAAAAACAGACTACAATTGTATTAGATAAACTACTGGTATCTTTTCAGAAAGTAGACTGGTGTGCTTTCTAAGGTTTATGTTCAATAGGTCTATGTTTAAATCATATAGAACAGTCGTATGAAACACATGGATGAACAGGTTTAAGAAGGCTGAAGCGATGGAGTGGATGCCAACATCATGGCCATGCCCTCAAAACTCATTGATGTGGTGATGTAGTTTGTCCCAGCATTTATTAGACATTTCACTAAATAAACCAATAATTCACTATTTTGCAAGCAATGGGAATAAAATTAAACACATGAGAATGGGTGATTTAAATAACATTTAGCTTGATGGAGATTAATGTCTCCTCCTATAAAACAACATAATGTGTAATACTTGAACTGAAGCAAGAAAACAAATATTTGGTTAGAAATTCTGGCAGACACAGTACTTGTACAATAGTTTTTTACAACAGATAAGATCAATTGTATGTTGCCTTGTTATGTAGCCTTTCCTTAAAAAGTGTGTCTGTTTTTTAATCTTTATTTACCTTGCTAACATTATTCACTTTTAAGTTAAGCTGCAAGTATCAAAGTATCAAAATGTAATTTAGTAAATGTAGAATTTCCTGAAATATCTTGCACTGAATGTTGCATGAGTGCTAGAAAAACATCAAGTCATAGATTTATTTCCTAAATCCTGGAATTTGTAATGTTTGTGCTGGGGTGTGCATGATGTTCATGTTACTGGCATTATGTCACTGACAACCCAAACTGATAACAACAAAAATTGAGAGGATAAAGTCAAATGGAGTTTTTAAAGGAATTTTTCACTTTCATTAAGGCATTTATCAGATGCTCTTATCCAGTTGGACTGACAGAGCTTACACATTGTACATGCTATCAGTTTATACAGCTGGATACTTACTGAATTCCAGTTAAGGACCTTGCTCAAGGGTACAATGGCAATGTCTCACCTGGTAATTGAATCTGCGACCTCTGAGTTACCAACCAAATTCCATTAAACGACACTGCCTCCCCAAGCATCAACACTGTGTTTGAAAGAGGTATGGCAAATATTGTTTGAAATATGACATACATTATAAGGCTAGTGGACTGGATGTTAAAATGGAATGTCAGGCCAACTTTGGCTACATCAATGTAATACCATTACAGTCCAATATAGTGAGCATATGTAGAGTTGCAAAAGGGTCTAGCACCCCTTCTAATGTAATCAACTTATACATCAAAATGTAATGATATGCTTTTCCTAGGAATCATACACAGCACCCAAGTTACCTGGTAAAAAACTTTTACAGCTGGTCTACTTTACTGAGCAAACAGTAAGAAGAGTGTAATAATTCCCATGACGCACAAAGAGACAGATGCACCTGCCATCAGTTACACAATCATCAGTTTTGCTCACAGCTCAATTTAATTTCCATAAATGTAGCAGGTGACTGGACAATATAAACTGGCTCTGATGTTTGAGAGGAAAAATTATGATCATTCTTTTGTCTCCATTCTTTTCTGAAACAGACTGTAAGAGGCTCTGGCTTTGGCCACAGGTATGATGTACTTTCAGGGCTTTCATCAAAGACAAGCGGGTGGAGACACTTGTTTGTCTCTAATTTATCTTTCTTTGTTGCTGTCATGTATGAAAATAACAAGGAGGGTTGCAAATATGGGTGGCTCTTTTGGTGACAGCGATTTCTTCTGTCTTCTCCTTGATCCATACGGCATTATGGAGCAGGCATACACAAAACTTCATGAAAGTTTAAAACTAAGGATGGACATAAAGACAGAGACACTATGGACTTTGGAATTTGCCACATTTGCCAGCTAAGACCTTAGTCAATATTCCTGCAAGGCAGACAGGAATTGATCAAGCAGAAGAGAGAATTCCATTGACAGCGCCACAGCCCCTAGAACTGAATAACATCTCATAGTAAATGTCCTGCTTTTGAATTCAGATAAAACAGAGATGATGGTTTTGGGCCCCAAACAAGTTGGATCTGCAGTTAAATGCAAGTAATTGCATAGTTGCATCAAGTCTAACGGTCAAGAACTTTGGTTTTATTATTGATCGGGATCTTACACTTGACACTCATTAAAAACACCTAAGAAACATGGCTAAAATTAGGCACATACTGTCATTAGAGGATGCAAAAACCTTGATTCATGCTTTTGTTGCATCGAAGCTAGACTATTGTAATGCCTTATTATTTGGCTCCTCTAGTAGCTCTCTTAAGAGTCTTCAACTAGTACAGAATATAGCGGCACGTATTTTGACTAGATCCAAGAAGTATGAGCACATTACTCCTATGTTAGCATCACTACATTGGCTTCCTGTTAAATATCGGGCTGATTATAAAGTACTGTTGCTAACTTTAAAAGCAGTGCACGGACTTGCACCTATATATCTGACCAAAGTGATTGCCCCTTATAAGCTGACACGACTGCTTCGTTCACAAGAAGCCGGCCATATATTACTCCCTAGAATTTTGAAAAGCACAGCTGGTGGTAGAGCCTTCTCTTTTAGAGCTCCTCTGTTGTGGAACGGTTTACCAAAGCATGTTAGGGATTCGGACACATTTTCAATTTTAAGTCTAGATTAAAAACATATTGTGACACACTCAAGGGTTGGGAGAGTGTTCACTCGACTGAAAACAATAAATTCACTGTCCACAACAAAATAAATGAAATTCAAATCTTTATTTTCTGTTTGGCGTGAGCAGGAAAAAAATCGTAATCGTAACAAAACAGTCCAATCCACATTCCAATCGACTCGTTGATATCCGTAAACAGGGTTCGGCAAACGAAGACGGAATCTCAGACAGTCCAGGGTTGGGCTAGGTGGAGGGAAGTCAGGCAGGCGAGGGTCAAACACGGGGCAGGTCCTCAGACAGTCACGGGTAATGGCACACAGCAGCTTCCTCCTTCCAAACAAGATCATGCACAAAGCGTTAATATTCTGGTCTTTTGGTCTTTCTCTACTCACTTCCTCTGTTGATTTCCCAGTTAAGGTACTCTCCCGTGTGTGTGTGTGATTTCCCTTTTCTTGCGCCTCCAATCCGTGTGTTGATTCGCTGCAGCTGGGTGTTGTGAATGAGGAACAAGTGTTGTTAATTTCACCGATTGCCGCGAAACTCCATATCTGGGCATTGGTTTGATTGTCAATCTCAGCGGTGATGACGCAGGAACTCCATGTATGAGCATAGAGGTAAACACCAGGAAGCGTACATATCGGTTTTCCACCACCTCTCCTCTCATACACCTCTGCCGACTGCCACAATATCTTTTCAGCCTCGCCTACTGCCAAACATAGTCTAGGTGGAGAGATGAAGAAGGCCATGCCCTAGTGTCTTATGGAGTGAGAAACTTTCCATACTGTCACCTCCTCAACGTGTTACCACCACTGTTAAGCTGGTTATCCTTGATCGGGTGTGGATGGTTTGGAACTCTCTCATGGCTGCGTGTTTTCTCTGTCCCTCTCCTAATAGGTATGCTGCCATAGCTTACACCTGTCGGGGCTATCTGTATATTTCCTATGCTTGTGCTCCCCTGCTCTCACATAATGCTACTGGCTATAGCACTGCTTTTCTTTCTGACTGCATGTTCTCTTCTCTTCTCTGCCTCGGCACTCGCCCCCGAGCCCTAGATCCTGCGAGAAGTGTGCGCTGCCCCCATCAACCCTCATCACAACGCCTACCCCAGTGACTGGATCTGGACCCCCTTCATGTGGTTTAGCCCCCCCCACTAACTACCTAACTCAGAAGGCGAAAAGTCATTCAGCCCTGAGTCACCTTGGACTGACCATGATATGGTCTTTTTTGGACACACCCTGTGCCAGCCAGAAGAAGATGGGCTCCCCCCCTTTTAGTCTGGTTCCTCCCAAGGTTTCTCCCTGTTGCCTTTAGGCTTGCTTTTGGGGGTCTAGGCCTGGGTTCCCTCTCTTTTCGGCGTTTTGTGACAATTCAATTGAGAAAAGCGCTATACAAATACATTTGATTTGATTTGATTTGATTTGACAGTGCACTCATGTGTACAGTGGTGGATTTGTCCCAACAAGTAGCTCAAGGACACCAACGCCCACTAACATACACACTGTAGTCTAATGAAGTCATTTCTATTACATGTTATCAGATGGAGGACCCAGATAAGCCTGTTGATTCTTGCCATTTGGCATTGGAAATTGGTATGTGGAAGAGAGGGAGTGAAGCAGGGGCACCAATTAGGTAAACAAGAGGAGGGATTTCACTAATAGTAGTTTTCGGCAGTAGACTGGTGTCACAACTCAAAACATGTTCATAATCATCCTTCTCTGCTGGTCATTTGATTTCTGATTGCTTGGAGGTGGTTTACCATTCAGACAGGGAGGGTACCAGATTTTTGTATCAGAAAAAGAATTTGCTGCTGTGTCTTAAACTGAAGTCAAAATATTCTCTCATAGCATGAAGGTTGTCCTGAGTTGTCTGGCCAAATCTTAAAAAGACATTTTGAACAATGCTTCATGGTAGTTGAGGGTTGTCTATTCTAGCATTCATAAAAGATGTCAAAACATTTTCAATTGCACTTACTATAATACATGTGTTAAAGAAGAACAATAGCTTAAGGGTAAGAACATTAATATGAGCTTTCCTTCTTAAAAGATTAAATATGTCCCTCATGCTTTTTATGCCTCTTCACTGTTTATGGTGGTTGCACTCATTCACAGACTAGAAAGTCATGGTAATGGCCATTTACCTTCAAACTAATTTTAAGAAACACATAGAAAGTGTTCTCAGACTGGAAGTAAAGAATATGCTTATAATATGCCATCCCACATTCTGAGTATATTTTTAAAGAGAAGCATGTAATAATGGACCAAAAACCCATGGTTTATATTATATATAGTGAACCTATGACAGAGAGCAAAGATAATAACTGCTGAACACGTTAAGCTATCATAAGCATGGAACTCGCATTTTAAAGGCATCAGAAGACTTCAACGAAAATGAATTAACTCTTTACATCGTTTACATAATTTCCCCATTATGAACTTGGCGTGGCCTTCATGCAGACAAAAAAATCCAGCTACATTCAACCTTTTGAGCTCATGATGTATCTCTGAGGAACTCTTGCATCATCTCATGCTCGGATCATTCTGAAAAAGCCCTGTGACCTCACAAACAAATTGCATGGGCCCATCATCTGATAAACATTTATTGGATGGTTTTTTTACGGGACAAAACCATTTCCATAGAGACAGCATTAAGCCATGGACTGGCCTAACCTGGAGGTGATAAAGGGCTCAGTGTTCAGTGTTCGCCTGCATCTGAGTGTGCGGTGCCATTGCCACGTGATGTGTTTCTGTGTTCCTGAAGTCACCTGATGGGCCAGCCAGGGATGGGCAGTATTTCAACTACATGCATTTGAAACATGTATTTGAATTTATGTATTTCATAGGTAATACAAGTTTCTCAGCTGTTTTTTGTGTGATCTTTTACCACCACGCCACCTGCAAGGCAACTTATGCCTCCACCATTGTGATTGTAGTTTACAGATACATTAATTTGGAAGGTATTTTGTATTTTGTAACAAGATACATTTACATTGCCCATACATTTATTTTTGCTCATCCCTGACTACAATCAAAATGGTGTAGGTGTAGGTTGCTTGCATAAACCATACAAAAAAGAGATGAGAAACGTATTACATTTGAAATACATATATCAGATATATATATATATATGTATATGTATGTATTTGAAATACTGCCCATCCTCAATGCAGGACTGTCTGACCAAATCACATCTATCATAAAATATTTATTTATTTTGGTCTGATTAAAAACATCTGTAAGCCTATTCATCGGGGTACTGTTTGAGCTTTCCCACCAATTACTGGGGAGGTATCTACAATAACTTGCTTTCAAAAGCAAAGGAGCCATGAATTGGTCATGGGACACGTCTCATCACTAGTTTAGATTTAATCCATGTGAAGCAGGTTATTGGTAGTCAATATAAGGAATAAATCAAATTAAATCAAGTTGTTCCTTCCCACAGTGCATCTTTCATAAGCATGATGTCAGCAGATATTTAGTGAATTGGAATGCATACCCATATATTGTGTATGTCCTTTCAAGTTAAACCACAGGAGAATTTATGTCATGAAACAAATTTTGAGGTACATCATTATAATTCTCAGACAAATCTGGTACATTTTGAGGTACATCATTATACTTCTCTGACACATCTGTCCACTGTTCCATCATCTTCCTTCACTTCCACTGTTTTGCTCTTCCATCACCTTGTGGTTTGTTTCCATGACAAAGACACACGCTTACTCAGTAGGTCATCCAATCATATCAAAGCCAAACCTCAATTAAATTTTGCATGAAATATGTTGTGCCTGATGGATTTTATTTTTATGATCTTGTGTTCACTAAAGACTAGTTTAAATGTTACTTTAAATGTTCACATGTCATTCAGAAAGATGACAGAAAAACAAGAAAAAAATAATGTTGTCATGGGATCCCAATTACTGCTGGTTTGGTCATTAGTTACTTAAAATATTTGATAAAAATGAGAGAAGGCTACAAAATGAGAGAAGTCTTTAAAAAAAAAAAAAAGGCTACGGTCACTAAAGGATTCAAACTCAAAGCTGGTATATCTTAATGACGATCTCTCAGGTTCCACTCTAGCTTATTTGACTGAAGGTCATATTACAGCTCATATTTTATATAATCTATTTATACAGCTGTACATTTATTGTGGCAATTATAATGTATTTCTTTGCTCAATAATACAACAGCAGTGTCCCACCTGGACTCAACTTCCTGGTTACAGGACCAGTTCCCTAAACAATGTTTCACCACCAAACAGATGCGTAAATTTGTTTTCAAGCTACTATTAATTGGCAAACTAAAGGTAAGGCTAAATAGTTCTGTTGATATCCTGTGATGCATTGTGATGATATCTGCATAACCTTCCCCAGACTGTGTTGCATTGGTGGATATTTTTATGTTTTGTCATCTTCATCTTCTAATCAAGATGTATATATTTTTTTCATTACCATTCCTCCAGAACTGATCCTGGACCAAAAATTGGATTGTGGGAAGCTTAGATAAATGTAATCGTATAAGCTAGAAAATAGCTGGATGTAACAAATCATGCATGCTTGTTTGAGGAATATGTAAGGCCAAGGTATAAGTAATGGGGTGAGCACACAGCTTAGTGTGTATATTTCTTACAGTATCAACCTAGCCATCCAGTCTAGTGTAATTTACATAGGGAATTATTATATCATTATATATAGGAATGGATGCAAGAGGGTGTTTAGGGGAATTGTATTGTAAATACATCTGCTATACAAGCCCTGTCCTGTATCTGATAAAGATTTAAAGGTACATTTTTGGAATAATTGTTCACAACTTAAAATATTTTGGATAGTATTTTTGGATTTTCTCAAAATAATCAAATATTTGAAAATGAATTCCCAGAAAAATTTGACATAGAAATCAAACAGGGTAGTGAAGGGAAAGTTCTGATGGGTACCTTTGATTTCAAGTACATTCTTTGGATACACACCACCATATTGAGGCTACCAGCATGTAAATTTGCACCACAATCTGGGCCAGGCACTCCAGTAGATCACATTGTATAACAAAATGTGTAAGGAAAGGTGGTAACTATGGAATTACAAAATGTATGGAAAAACATATATAAACTTGAAGTGGAATTAGTGATTCGCACACAGGTGTACAATTATGAGGAGGGCAGCCACTTCAATGAATTGTAACATGCAGCCCGCAAATGGTTCATGGGACTGTTGGTATATTTGGGTGATCGGGGATGTTTCTGTCTTAGCTACAAGATACCACAGGCTGACCTGACAGTGGTGCATCTGTGTAAAGCATTTACAGGCAAACGGATACCTCTGCCATCCGTGAGCCACACTTGTCTGGACATGCCCGCTCTTGTGCTGGGCAAATCTGTTCTGCATTTGCGGGGCTGCAGAGATCAAATTCCATGGAATTGGTCCAAGTTTGAGGAAACTGAGACAAAATAACACATTTTTTATTTGGAGAAGAAGCAGAAACCAATACAATTTTATTGATACTAACATGAATCTGTAGATTCTAAAATCAACATGAACATCTGAAAATAAACATTGTAGTCTACTATTAAAACTAAAATGAATTTAGCTTGTTTTGTACTTTGGATGTGCAATTTTACAAGCTAAATTGTGCATAGACTACCATATAATGTTTAATCTATCAAGTTCTCCTAAGGCCCTAGCCTCAGGCTGAGTGAACACACACATAGAAGTTCTTGTGCTTCTCCCAGTAATGCAGCTCATCTGAGAAGCTCCAGGAATACACGCCAGGTCCTTTGAGGCCTTAACCACATGGACCACACAGACAGGCACCTGGTCAAATAGCATCTCTGCCACCGTTACCACAGTGAGCTTCTTCTGCCCTTGGATCAGCTGCTGGATCTGGGCCTTGTCCAGAGGCTCAGGAGAGGTGCTGTAGGACACCACCACGTTCAGCTTCTCATCTGCTGCTTGCACCTGGAACCGACTCTTTCCCGTGGCACAATGGAATTCCCCATCTGCTTGAAACAAGCCAGAGGGGCTGCTAAACACTCGAATGGACCACCTCACCCAATCATACTTCCTCTTTAGGGTCTCTAAAATGGCATCAGCTAGCTGCTGCTTGGTCTTGTCCCCCTGGTCCCTCACAACCCTGTCTGCATCTATTTCTGCCTGCCCTGGGAAGCTGTTGATGCAGTCCCCGATGACGGTGTTCATCTTCCACTGGATCACCTTCATCTTCTCCCCCACTCGCGAAGCAGCTCCTCCTCATCACAACCCCCCTTCAGGGCAGCGTGTCCCATTAGAGCGATGAGGCCCACGCAGAAGAGTTTCTTCAGGCGTGCACAGAAGTCCTCCATAGGCCGACGGCTCTTCTCCTCGTAGTTCAGTGTGATCTCCAGCACTGACTCCCGGCGAAGTTGTCTCCCGTTACAGCATTGTACAGGGTGTGCAGGTTCTTGTCACCCCCAGTCTTGGCAAAGTGGTCCAGGAAGAGCTTCTTCTTGACCTCTCTGAATTTGGGTTTGGCATTGAGGATGTCCATGTATTTGCGGAACTGGTTGGTCAGGTTCTCCTCCACCAAGAAGTATGTGGCATCCGCGCCACTCTTCTTGATCTCCTGGTTGATGCGCTGGATCTCTTCAGAGACCACCTCCAGGCGGTCTCGCACCCTCTGGAACTGCTCCTTCATGAACTCTGCCTCCTTGCTCTCAACATTGTCCAGGGCCAGCTTCAAGATAGGCGCCGCGATGGCAAAAACAGGGAACAGGTCCCCAGCGATGCTGGCCACCACCTCTGCACCTTGCTCAAACACCTCCATCACAGTCTCCACCACATTCTTATTTTCAGACACAAGCCTCTGTAGCTGGTTGGCCATCTTTGATTTGGACCACAGGAGCACACTTAGTATTATGCGTTCTGTAAACAAGGAATATGGGAGTTTCTTTATCTAAAATGGTCAAAATCTCAAACAAATTATTTAAAATGATAAGCTTGATCAATAACTAATAACACTATAGTTCTGAGTTCCTAGTCATCTTACTTCAATCATGAACTACAAAAAGATGCTATGGGGCAGGTCACACACAATTAACAGTTTTTGTTTTTGCTTTCAAAAGAAATGTGAAAATCAAGCATGGGACAGTACAGGAAAAATTATTCTAATCTTTAACAGGAATCCATGAACATTACTGAGCTCCAAGTGTTTACTTACTGTAGTGCTGGCCTGGTACTGTTAGGCTGTAGACTGTCTGCACTTGCTCAAACTCCCAGTTTCATGTGAGTGAACCAGGACAGAAATGACTGATGGAGAGAAAGCAATGTTAGCTATTCTGCCAAAGCAAAACTGCTGCACTTTTCTCATTCCCTGCAATCAGCGATCATGACTCAAATTAAACATGATTTTCTATTAAATATAGCCTTTCAAAATGCTGTAATACTGAATTTTCTATAGTTTCTATAGTCTATTATCAAACATTTAGCCAGAGTCTAGTCTTGAGACAACTGGTGTCAAGGGTCTGTCCCTGAGAGGAACTGTAATGCGTATCCATGGGATGGAAAGAAAGAAAAAGAGTTTTATAATTAGGTAGCAGACTGATGAAAGCCTGACTCAAATTGTGATTTATTCACTTTCATTATTTTGTTATTTCTCTCATGTGAATGGGATATTGTACATGTTTATATTAAAATGTCTCAGTTTGTCCTCATTGTCAATAACACATATTTGTCCCTTGCACTACTACCTGGCCAACTGAAGTATATCTATGCGTGCATTTGTGCAGAAAGTTTGTATTCAGTACATATACTTTAGAAGATAGTGGTGTGATTGCTCAGGTGATGTAAAATGCATTTTACAGGTTACAATTTGAAAGTATTTCAGTTTCAAAATACTTTATAAAACCCTTTACATGATCATCATAATTCCCATAGTGGCATATAACTGCACCAAATTATTGGTTTGGTAGTCAAGAGCCTGAAACCAGAGCAGACGTTGCTTTTATCTCAGAAAATAAGAATCAAAATCTGTATCTAAACCAAATAAATGGCAAAGGGAATGCTACTTTTCCACAATTTTCCTTTCTTAAGGTTTCCACTTCAAATAACATGACATGCAATTTAGCAGATGCTGTATGTACATACTTTCAAGCACTGACCTTCAGGGTTTTTTCTAAATGTAACCCACATATTCATTACATGTGTGATATAGTACATTTATAAATGTAATGGTACATTTGGTATCCACATAATGTACTATGCAGTTAATTTCTGTACTATGCAGCAATTGTCACTTTAACCGAGATGGTAAGATCAGATATTTACATAAATATAGAATTGTGTTACATACCCAAGAAAAGATCTTCTCTTATGTGCAATGAACTTTAACTACAAACAATTTGGCAAATCATACAAATAATACAAACACAGGCAAATTCAAACTAAATAGCTGAGGGTAAAACAAAAAGGCAGCTTCATGTCCCCAAACAGTCTCTCTCCAGGCATGGCAGGCTGTGCTTTTATAAAGGCCCAACAAAGGCAATCAGCCTCAGGTGAGCCTGCCTCTAGTACTCCCCATGCCAAGGAAGAGGGGCAGCCCTCTTCACTCCTCCCTCCACCCCTCTCGGTGTCACAGTCCCTATTTATGAGAAATCAATATTTGTGTTAATAATCATACCAATAATGCAAAAAGTACAAGAACAGACATACCAACAGCAACACATATTGTTTCATTATCTTTACACTTGTAATTCCTTTGGAAAATGGAATGTTCCTTTTGAAATTATTAAATGATGGCTTATCTGATGAGCATGACACTATGTAACGGAAAAATCGGAGGCGGACAAGTCGGTTGTTGAACATAACTGTTATTTTCAACAGCATTTTCAATAAAAATTTGACAACATTTTATGAGGTGCTTCCACTGCAAAAAAAAAGTAAGAGCAGGTTTCACTGATCGCAAACCGGACTACTTCCATTGAATTAAGTATATTTTCATTGTTGGGAGCCTAACAAAGGCAATCAGCCTCCTAATGTTAATTTCAATGGTGGACACCCTGATATGATATGAAGAATGGTACATCCTGAGACCTGGATAACACATTAGATATCAATAGTTAATGTACCCCCATGACACCCTCATGATGAATCAGAATCATGTATTTAATCAAGCCTTGATATAACTGTACATAACTTCTTGTTTGGCAGTTTACAGTGTGCTACCTAAGACAACTCAAATAATTTCTCAGCATCACATGTTATAACTGACTTAACTATCAGTTGGCCACACTTCCCTAGCAACAGACCAAATACATGTATTAAATCAGCTTTTATGAAACATACAATAAAAAACATTGTTATATGATGTGTATACTATCTACTTGCACCACTGATAAAATTATAAAGATCCTATTTTTTTATTTAAAAAATAATTTAAAAAATAAAACATCAGCATTTGCTGTACATAATTCACTACCAGTGAGATAACAATGACCAGAATATGTTGCGTATACTCCTGAATGAGTTAACTTTATTAGAGACATAGTGAAAAACAGATGTAGCCCTCAGAGCGCAGAGGTGATAAGATGACTGGCAAAATGGCGCTGAAACATAATAGGAGCAAGCACTTGCAAAACAGCAGGTGGCGACATAGGATCTACAGTAACCTTGTGCAGCATCAATTTGTTTGCCAATCCAGACATTTACTGCATTTTCAACGTACAGGCAGGGGGCAGCCAGTTCAGGAATAGTGGAAATATTGCAAGTTTCAGAGAAATTTAAATTTAGCAATAATTGTAGCTCTTGATTCTGTTTGATCAAGTCTATTGCGTTGCTGCTACAAATTATTATTTTTAAATGCCACCATCATAACATATCTGCAAATAAGTCTAATTTTTTTAATTTGAATTATTACTATAAAATTTTAGCAATAACTTTTTACTGGAAAAAAACCTATAGGGAAAAACACCCACAATTTGCATATAGCAGTCATTTTAGGAGGAATCTTTGTGCTTTAATTACACATGTCCAAATTATGGCTAAGTTCACATCAAATTAGTTAGGGGACTCACAGTGAACTCTACCCTAAAAGTTACAAGTTTTACCTGAATAACAGTGTGCTAAGGGATACACTGAGAAGAGACAAGGAGTATTATCCCCTTCCACGTCAGCCACTGTTTTCACAACCGAGGAACTGTGGAAAATAATGTCACATGATGCCAGACCCAACTCATGTGTAAATAAACCCTCCCTAAAACAATAAAAGGATTCCAGAGAACACCTACCCTGACACTCGCTTAATCATTTACCAATAATATTATAATAAAAATACATTGCAAATAAAAAAATAGTTAGACAGAAATATTGTGTCCACATTTGTGTGAGTTTCACTCAAAGACGTTGGTCATTTCTACCCTTATGTTTGTATTATTATTTCACTAAAGAGTGTCAGTAGTCATGTATATTCACATGGAGATGTGTGCTGAATTAATATCAATTAATTAAATCAATTAACACTGAGAACTGCACATGTTGTATTCACAGAACGTGGTTATGTGCGGCTCAGTAGGTAGAGCTTGGCGTTGACAACGCTTGTGGGTTCGAGTCCCATTGGGACCACATATGCTGAAAAATGTATGCATTCACTACTGTAAGTTACTTTGGATAAAAGCGTCTGCTAAATGGCATATATTAGAAGCATTGTGTGGTTCTCATACAAAGTTTCACTGATAAGCCTACATAAATCACATCACTAATATGATTATGCCAATGATTAATTATGATAAATGCCATGCAGCCAAATATTACTAGCTTTCCTAACAATTTATTTTAGATATCGTTTAAATTTTATGTGGAGCACATGGCTGGCCAGTTATGTAATCTTTATATTGCTTGATATAATCTAATGATCTAATCATTTAGAAACAAACAAGCAATAAACCAGACTTATGTGGTTTAAAACAGCTACATTCCAGGGCTGAAACATATAATAAACCAACAAACACTGCAGCCTTACAGGACTGGAGTCTGACACCACTGCAATAAGGAAATCAGCAAGGTAGATAGCGAGCAATGAGCTATTATCTGGGTCCAAAAATCACATAGTAGATTTGCATTTTAAGCACATTTTCTGCAGGCCAGCTGTGAAATGTTATTTTGAGTAAACAAACCAGCAAACCTCACTCATCCAGGTAGAGGGTTGATGAACAGGTTTAAAAAGGCTGAAGTGATGGAGTGGATTTGACATCATCGCCATACCCTCAGAACTGATGATGTGGATGTCCCAGCATAGCAATAAAAACTTGAGCATTTATTTGACATTTCACTGATTAAACCTAATACTTCACTGTTATATGTTGCAAGCAACTGGAATGAAATTAAACACATGAGAATGGGTGATTTAGATCATATTTAGCTTGATGGAGATAGGTGTCTCCTCCTACAAAACTGTAGTGGGGATCGAAGGTGGAAGAGCCACATGCAGATTTCACGAATATCTAAAAGCTGAACACGAGCAATCAGCCACTAAGTCTGCGAACAGATTAGGGAGCGAGGAAAAAATGGAAGGAAAAAGAAAAGAAAACTCTGGGCACAAAAAGTCCACGGAAAATAAATCAACAGAAAACAACCTAATAAGGGTGAGAACTCTTCACCGAAGAGGTAAGAAAATAAAATGGCTTTAGAGACTTTAGCTCTGGGGAACTTTAGCCCAATAAACAAAGAATCAATCTCAAAAGGAAAACCACCAAAGTGGCGACCATAAAACCTTTAGGTAGGATAAGATCATTCTTCCTAAAAGGTTACCACAGAGTGGTGACGCTAAACCTTTAAGTAGAGATAACAAGAAGTACCTTCTCTCTTTAACTGAGAGAACCACAGAGAGGCAAAACTAAACCTTAGTTCAGAATACCGGCTAGAGCGTAACAATAGTTTACACAGAAGCGTTTGCATGAGGGGAAACAGAGACCTTAAATAAGAGGCGGAATTAACACTGATAACCCTCAGCTGAAAGTGATCGGAAAACTCACTGACACAAGACCATATAAGGACGGCGGAAATTACAATGATTCCTCAAGCAAAACAAGAGAAAACAGATCTGATGATCTGATCACGCGCCCTCCAGAGGCCGAACGAGGTAAAACCGTGACAAAAACAACTTAATGTGTAATACTTGAATTGAACAAATATTTAGTTTGAAATTCTGGCAGACACAGTACTTGTACAATAGTATTTTACAGCCAACAAGATACATTTTATGTTGCCTTGTCATGTAGACAAGAAGTAAAGCCTTTCCTTCAAGGGTGTGTCTGTTTTTTATCTTGTTAACATTACTCACATTTAAGTTAAGCTGCAAGTATCAAAGTATCAAAATGTAATTTCGTAAATGTAGAATTTCCTGAAATATCTTGCACTGAACATTGCATGAGTGCTAGCTAAACGTCAAGCCTCATAGATTTACTTCCTAAATCCTGGAATTTGTAATGTTTGTGTCTGGGGTGTGCATGATGTTCATGTTAGTGGCATTATGTCACTGGCAACCCAAACTGATAACAACAGAAAACTAAGAGGATAAAGCCAAATGGAGTTTTAGCAATTTTTGACTTTCATTAAGACATTTATCAGACGCTCTTATCCAGTAGGACTGACAGAGCTTACACATTTTACATGCTATCAGTTTATTTATCTGGATATTTACTGAATTCCAGTTAAGGATCTTGCTCAAGGGTACAATGGCAGTGCCTCACCTGCTAATCAAATCTGCGACATCTGAGTTACAAGCCAAATTCCATTAAACGACACTGCCTCCTCAAGCATCAACACTGTGTTTGAAACAGTATTTTTAGTACTTCAGTACACTGGTATGTGCTGTGTATCTTGTGGATTTGCACTACCTCCAGCATGATTGCTGCTTATCTTATCTTATCTTATGGCAAATATCGTTTGAAATGTGAGATACAAGGCTGGTGGACTGGATGTTAAAATGGAATGTCAGCTTTGGCTACATCAGTGTAATACCATTACTGTCCAATATAGTGAGCATATGTAGACTTGCACCCCTTCTAATGTAATAAACTTATACATCAAAATGTAATGATATGCTTTTCCTAGGAATCATACACAGTACCCAAGTTACCTAGTAAAATAGCTGGTTTACTTTACTGAGCAAACAGTAAGAAGGGTGTAATAATTCCCATGACGCAGAAAGAGACAGATGCACCTACCATCAGTTACACAATCATCAGTTTTGCTCACAGCTCAGTTTAATTTACATAAATGTAGCAATAGAAACTGGTTCTGATGTTTGAGAGGAAAGATTATGATCATTCTTTTGTCTCCATTCTTTTCTGAAACAGACTGTAAGAGGCTCTGGCTTTGGCCACAGGTATGTCTATGTATTTTCAGGGCTTTCATCAAAGACAAGCGGGTGGAGACACTTGTTTGTCTCTAATCTCTCTTTCTTGTGGTCATGTGTGACAATAGCAAGGAGGGTTGCAAACACGGGTGGCTCTTTTGGTGACAGCAATTTCTTCTGTCTTCTCCTTGATCCATACGTCATTATAGAGCAGGCATACACAAAACTTCATGAAAGTTTAAAACTAAGGATGGAAATAAAGACAGAGACACTATGGAGGTTGGAATTTGCCACATTTGCCAGCTAAGACCTTAGTCAACGTTCCTGCAAGACAGAGAGAAAATTGAACAAGCAGAAGAGAGAATTCCATTGACAGCGCCACAGCCACTAGAACTGAATAACAACTCACAGTGCACTAATGTGTACAAGAGTGGTGGATTTGTCCCAACAAGTAGCTCAAGGACACCAACGCCCACTACCATACACACTGCAGTCCAATGAAGTCATTTCTATTACATGTTATCAGATGGAGGACCCAGATAAGCCTGTTGATTCTTGCCATTTAGGAAGTTGGTATGTGGAAGAGAGGGAGTGAAGCAGGGGCACCAATTAGGTAAACGAGAGGAGGGATTTCACTAATAGTAGTTTTCGGCAGTAGACTGGTGTCACAACTCAAAACATGTTCATATTCATCCTTCTCTGATGGTCATTTGATTTCTGATTGATTTGAGGTGGTTTACCATTCAAACAGGGAGGGTACCAGATGTTTTTTTTTTTTTACCAGAAAATGAATTTGCTGCTGTGTCTTAAGCTGAAGTCAAAATATTCTTTCATATTGTGAAGGTCATCCTTAGTTTTGTCTGGCCAAATCTTAAAAATACAGTTTGCACATATATTTTGCTTCATAGTAGTTGATAGTTGTCTATCCTAGCATTCATAAAAGATGTCAAAACATTTTCAATTGCACTTATTATAATACATGTGTTAAAGAAGAACAAGCTTAAGGGTAAGAACATTAATATGAGCTTTCCTTCTTAAAAGATTAAATATGTCCCTCCCTCCCTTTTCTGCCTCTTCACTCTTTATGGTGGTTGATCTCATTCACAGACTAGAAAGTCATGGTAATGGTCATTTACCTTCAAACTAATTTTAAGAAACACATAGAAAGTGTTCTCAGACTGGGAGGAAAGAATATGCTTATAATATGCCATCCCACATTCTGAGTATATTTGTATGAGGAAGCACGGAATAATGGACCAAAACCCCATGTTTATACTGTATATAGTGAACCTATGACAGAGAGCAATGAGAAGAACCCCTGAGTGAGTTAAGCTATCATAAGCACGGAACTCACATTTTAAAGGCATCAGAAGACTCAAAAACGGAAAATGAATTAACTCTTAACATCGTTTACATTAACTTTTAAGTCATCTTTGAAGTCCTCTTCACTTTGGTCTTGTTTCTCTGGTTTCCTCATTGTGTAAAGGAGGCTGCTTCAGGTTTATCTTAGCATGAACTTGGCGTGGCCTTCAAGCAAAGAAAAAATCCAGCTAGATTCAACCATTTTGAGCTCACGATGTGTCTCTGGGATTCTCTCTCACCGTCACAAGCTCGGATCATTCTGAAAAAGCCCTGTGACCTCCCAAACAAATTGCATTGGCCCATCATCTGATAAACATTGCTTGGATACTTTTTTCCGGGACAAAATAATTTCCATAGAGATAGAATTAAGCCGTGGACTGGCCTAACCTGGAGGTGATAAAGGGCTGCACAGTGTTCGCCTGCATCCGAGCGTATGGTGCCATTGCCACGTGATGTTTTTCTGCGTTCCTGAAGTCACCTGATGGGCCGGCCTCAATGCAGGACTGTCTGACCAAATCATATTTATGGGAGAGTCATTTTGGTCTGATTAAAAGCATCTGTCAGCCTATTCATCAGGGTTACTGTTCGAGCTTTCCCACCCACACCGCAAGTCTCAGAGTTCCATTGTGGAGCCTCTCCATGCTCTTGGTGCCATTTATTTAAGATTGGCATTGAGTAAAAAAGTCATTGGTACCCTTGTGGCTCAACTCGGTGAGTGCCAGTTCTGTAATACTGCTTATGGGGGTTTCCATTACACAAATGGGTTCCAAACTGTAATTCCATTGAACAGAAACTGCAATTCCCTTACACTGTATTTCAAATATCAAACACGTTGTAGGGATGCCATGTTCTACATTATGGGAGCCGTAGGGCCAGGGGGACAGTCAATTAAGTCTAATAAGTGGTGTCCACACTCAACAAGTGGCCTAAAACACATGAATTAATGGGGAGGTATCTACAATAACTTGCTTTCAATAGCAAAGGAGCCATGAATTGGCCATGGGACAAGTCTCCTCACTAGTTTAGATTTAAACCATGTGAAGAAGCTTATTGGTACTAGTTTAAATAAAATGAAATCAAGTTAATCCATGTGAAGAAGATATTTTGTAACCCAGAGGCACACTTATTGGTACTCAATACAAGCAAATGAAATCAAGTTGTTCCTTCCCACAGTGCATCTTTCATAAGCATGATGTCAGCAGATATTTTGTGATTTGGAATGCGTACCCATATAGTGATATGCACTATATGGGTACGCATTCCAATTCACTTTCCACTTTTTCAGTCCTTTCAAGTTAAACCACATGAGGAGAAGTTATGTCATGAAACAAATTTTGAGGTACATCATTATAATTCTCCAACAAATCAGGTACATTTTGAGGTACCTCATTATAATTCTCTGACAAATCTGTCCACTGTTCCATCTTCCTTCACTTCCACTGTTTTGCTCTTCCATCACCTTGTGGTTTGTTTCCATGACAAAGAAACACGCATACTCAGTAGGTCATCCAATCATATCAAGGCCAACCCTCAATAAAATTTTGCATGAAATATGTATGGTCAAGATGTTGTGCCTGATGGAGTTTATTTTGTTCACTAAAGATCTTGTGTTCAGCCCAAAGACTAGTTTAAATGTTACATTCAAATTGTCAGGGCACATTCCACATTTTACCCCTCACAATCTGTACAACATGCCTTTAATGCAAAACATCACGTGTTATGGATTGTTTTACCATCAAACCATTATAACTGTTTTGATTGCTTGATGAAATTTTTCTCTGTGCACAACATGACCTCGTCTGGCCATGCCCCTGTCTGGAGATTATAAGGAGTGGAGCTACATTTTGGAAGAGTTTTCTTGTTTCTTGACTTTTTGCCAGCTGAATTTGGAAACCTTTTTGGCGTAAATTGTTTTTCCCTGCTTGTTTGTTCGTTACCCCTAATTGTCTTTTAAGCGCTTTTTGATAGTTAGGGAACGTAGAGTAGGGATAGTCAATCTGCACAAGACCCATTTAGTTTTTGCACGGGTGGGAGTTTAGTCTTTTCTTTCTAGTGCTAGGGTTAAATCAGACTGTTTTGTTTGGTTTTCATTATTACATTTATTCAGTCGTGTCTGTGTAAGCATGTCTGTTGTACGTTTTGTGGGTTGTAAATAAATGTGTGTATTTTATTATATCCTTGACTGGTGGTATTGTGGCACGGTGGTGCAGTGGATAGCACTGTCGCCTCACAGCAAGAAGGTCTCGGGTTCGAATCCAGGCCGGGGGCCTTTCTGTGCGGAGTTTGCATCACCCGTCTCTGAAGGGCCACAATGTCAGTAAGCTTTCATTCACATCAAGCACTTAACAACTTGATTCAACCAAAGAGGCTCTTGCTTGACCTAATTTAGCTTTCCTCCACAGTTCTGACAGTGTTGGTCTGTGGGTTAACCACTCTTGTAGATTTAAGCTTATCAATACTGAAGAAGAGTCATCCTTCTCCCTACCTGGCATGCACAGAATTATGTTTTTTAATGAAGAATAATAATTTAAGTAAATCTGCATTGTTATACAACAAAAACTATAAGGGCTGAACATTTGACTAAAATCAAATGTGCAATAGATATGCTGGAGCCACTGTTTCTGTTACTAATATCTGTCAAACGTATTTGTTCAGAACTAAAGAATAATTTAAAGTACAGTAGAGTTCTGATGGACTGACTGGTCAACAGAATAGATGTGAAAGAGGAAGTAGCATATGTAATTACCCCTTATTTAGCCCCTTATCACTGATGCAAAAAGGCAAACAACCATCAAAATGGAGTCGCACATAATAAATAAAGTTCAATAAAAAACTTTAGACAAAATTAGACAAAACTTTAGCACTATTGTTAAAATACAGTGTGAAAAAATCTATTGTGTTTTATATAAAGAAGGGCCAAAACAAACAAAACATTTATTTTGTTTCCAAAATAAACCAAAGATAGACTGTCAATGGAAAGTTGTATCGTTCAGAAAGCTGACAGAAAAAAATGAATAAAAGAATGTTGTCATGGGATCCCAATTACTGCTGGTTTGGTCATTAGTTACTTAAACTATTTTCTACAAATGAGAGTCTTTTTTTAACAAAAAATAAGGCTACGGTCAATAAAGGATTCAAACTCAAAGCTGGTATATGTTAACGATGACATCTGAGGTTCCACTGTAGCTTATTTGCTCAACTGAAGGTCATACCACAGCTCATATTATATATAATCTATTTATACAGCGGTACATTTATTGTGACAATTATAATTCATTTCGTTGCTCAATAATACAACAGCAGTGTCCCACCTGGACTCAACGCCTAAACAATGTTTCACCACTAAACAGATGCATGAACTTGTTATCAAGCTGCTATTAATTGGCAAACTAAAGGGTAGGCTAAATAATTCTGTTAATAGCCTGTTATCGCATTGTGATGAGATCTGCATAACCTTCCCCAGACTATGTTGTATTGGTGGATATTTTTATGTTTTGTCATCTTCATCTTCTAATCAAGATGTATATATATTTTTCATTACCATTCCTCCAGAACTGATCCTGGACCAAAAATTGGATTGTGGGAAGCTAGATAAATGTAATCGTATAAGCTAGAAAATAGCTGGATGTAACAAATCATGCATGCTTGTTTGAGGAATATGTAAGGCCAAGGTATAAGTAATGGGGTGAGCACACAGGTTAGTGTATATAGTTCTTACAGTATCAACCTAGCCATCCAGTCTACTGTAATTTACATAGGGAATTATTATATCATTACATATAGGAATGGATGCAAGAGGGTGTTTAGGGGAATTGTATTGTAAATACATCTGCTATTGTTAGCGTGTATCAAAGGAGGTGTCGGTGAGGAGGCAAAATACTAAGACCAAATAATTCTCAACTCAGAATTTATTGGAGACAAGTAGAAAGTAACAGATAACAGAAGAAGAATCAGCAAACTCCCAACAGATTTGCTCAGTCCTCTTCCGGGAGCGCGCTCTCCCGGGACCCCCTTGTCTCGTCCTTTTTTCCCCTCAAGTCCTTCCTGATTGGCTCAACTCCTTCGGTTCAGGCTCTCCAATCAGCAACAAGTTACATCATCTGTCTTTGAAGACAGTGGGCACTGTCTCTGTTCTTATCTTAGCCTTGTGAGAACAGGTGCAAGAACTCAGAATATCAAAACAGGGGCCCCCGAGCTAGATTGCCACTCTCTGCAAGAACAAAGGGTCATAGTTGCAGAACATGAGCTCTGTACATTAATTCACAGTCAGGTCAGAATAAAAACATACTAATAAATTCCCACACTATACAAGCCCTGTCCTGTATCTGATAAAGATTTAAAGGTACATTTTTAGAATAATTGTTCACAACTTAAAATATTTTGGACAATATTTTTATATTTTCTCGAAATAATCAAATATTTGAAAATGAATTCCCGGTAAAGTTGGGCATAGAAATTAAACAGGGTAGTAAAGGGAAGGTTCTGATGGGTACCTTTCATTTCAAGTACAATCTTTGGCTACACACCATCATATTGAGGCTACCAGCATACAGATGTGCACCACAGTCTAGGCCAGGCACTCCAGTAGATCACATTCTATATCCAAATGTGTAAGGAAAGGTGGTAACTATGGAATTACAAAATGTATGGAAAAACATATATAAACTTGAAGTGGAATTAGTGATTCGCACACAGGTGTAAAATTATGACCTGGGCAGCCACTTCAATTAAAATTGTAACCTCAGACCCAGGCAATAAACATGCAGCCCGCAAATGGTTCATGGGACTGTTGGTATATTTGGGTGATTGGGGATGTTTCTGTCTTAGCTACAAGATACCACAGGCAAAGACCTGACAGTGTTATATTCTGAGTATCTGTTCTGTTGTTTTTGTACTTTGTTTATCTTTCTTCGAGTCATGTTTTGTTCACGTCTGTTATCCCCGTCTGTTATTGTTCCTGGTCCACTCCTTGTCTTGTCATTCACTTCGGGAGTTTACATTTCGGGATTTCAATCTTCGCTTATTTTCTCGTTTCTTCCTTCCTACTTTCTTGATCGCACCTTGTATATATTAGTTAGGTGTGTACAGTACTAACTAACTAATCTACTAACGTTAGGGATTTAGATTAGGTTACTAACACTACTAATCACTAATTATCTCACGCTTCAAACTTTCGTTCATTCTCTCTCTTTATCCTATCCCTGATTCGCTTTTCACTTTCCCTTTCATACGCACGCACTTTCTCTCTTTGCGTTCCTCCCCTTCTAGCTATGCACGTGTCTGCCTGATCTCCCAGGTCGTTTATTGTATATTTGTTTGTATGTTTCCCAGTCCGTGTCTTTCGTTTCCCCTCGTAATTAGATTACGATTCCCATTGTTTTCACCTGTGTTTCCTAACTCTCTCTCCCTCCCAGTCACACCTGTTTCCCATTGTGTTCCCTGTGTCTGCCTGTATATATGTTCAGTGTTTTCATCCTTCCGTGTCAGTACGTTGATTCTTATTCCCTGAGCCTACTTTTCCCGAAGCCAGTGTATACAGATTTTTCCGAGACTACCCTTCTGATTACGACCCCGAGTTTGCCTAGCGATTTTGTTTGTTTGCCTTTCTGCCTTCCTGTTCAACGACCTTTTGCCTGCCTGTTATCGACTTCGCTTTGCCTCGCGTTTTGTACCTCCGATTCTCTGACTCCTGGTTGTGATCCCTGCCTTCCAATAAACTACTCTTCTGCCTAATCCCTGATCTGCGTCTGGGTCCTTACCACGGTCATCACAGGACGTACTGACCACGATGGACCCAGCAGATCCAGACCAGTTCCGCTTCGCTCTCGAGCAGCAAGGTGCCATGCTCGGACGACATCAAGACCATCTTGAGAGGGTCACACAACATCTGCAGTCTCTCAGCTCCGGCTTGGCGGAACTTAACCTGACGCTGCGAGCTCCGACTCTTAACCCTGCACCTCAGCATGCCGCTGCTCCACCTCAACCCGAGTCTTCCCCTGCGCCGGTGCGCGAACCACGCCTGCCTCCTCCTGAGAGGTACGCAGGTGAACCGGGGGGTTGTCGTGCGTTCCTGACGCAGTGCCAGCTGATATTTCGACTACAGCCATCCACGTTTCCCAGCGAGATCTCCCGGGTTGCCTACGTCATCACTCAACTGACCGGTCGTGCCAAGACCTGGGCTACCTCCGCGTGGGAGGGTTCTTTCCCCTACTGCCAGAGTTTTGGTCTGTTTTCCGAGGAGATGAGGAGGGTCTTCGATCGGTCCAAACAGGGTCATGAAGCTGCTCGGGAGATGCTCTACCTACGCCAGGAGGGAAGGTCGGCGTCTGACTACGCCATCCACTTCCAGACTTTGGCTAACTCCTGTGGCTGGGGAAAGAAGGCGCTGTACGACGCATTCATCTTTGGGCTTTCTGAACATCTCAAGGACGAGATCCTGACACGTGACCTACCTGAGTCCTTCGATGATCTTATCAGCCTGGCCATCCGAGTTGACTCCAGGCTTCAGGAGCGTCGCCGTTGGCATAGTTCCAGGGTTGTTCCCGGGCCTGGGACGGCCGGTTTCAGGTCGCCGGTCAGAGCGTATAACCATCCCAAAGCAGCTCCTTCAGCTATCCCGGATCCAGAACCCATGGAGCTGGATCGGGCTCGACTTTCCCGTCAGGAGCGGGCCCGCAGGTTGGCTACTAGATCCTGTCTTTACTGCGGGAGTCTGGGCACTTCATTTCCGGCTGTCCGTAAAAGCCAACACCCACTAGTTAAGAGAGGAGCACTAGTGGGTGTCATTCCGATCGAACGCTCCTCCAAACAACGGACCTGCCTGCCGGTTACCATCGAGTGGGAGGGTCAGAGGCGAGAGACCACCGCGCTCATTGACTCGGGCGCTGAGGAGAGCTTCCTGGACGCTGGTGTGGCTAAGAGATGGGGGGTTCCGGTCTCCAGGCTTTCACGCCCTCTGGTGGCCAACTCACTGAACGGGCAAACTCTCGCCCACATAACGCATACCAGCTCTCCTTTAACGTTGCTCACCTCCGGCAATCATCAGGAGAGGATAAGGTTGTATATCATCGATTCTCCTCACTCACCTATTGTTCTTGGCCATCCCTGGTTGGTGAAGCATAATCCGTCATTGGAATGGAGCAGTCACAAGATTGTGGGTTGGAGCCCTCAATGTCTTTCTCAATGCCTGCAGCAAGCCCATACGTCTGTTCCGAGTCCCCTGTTTTCTGTTCCGAGTCCCTGATTTCCGAGAAGGAACCTGACCTGTCTGTCTTCCCTTCTGAGTACCTGGACCTCAAGGAGGTCTTCTCCAAGTCCCGAGCCACCTGCCTGCCTCCCCACCGTCCCCTATGATTGCGCCATCGAACTCCTGTCTGGCGCTACCCCTCCTAGGGGGCGCCTGTTTTCCTTGTCCCGTCCCGAGACTGAGGCTATGAATGCCTACCTACAGGAGTCATTGACCGCTGGCATCATTCGGCCATCTTCATCACCCGCTGGAGCGGGTTCTTCTTCGTGGGTAAGAAGGATGGTTCTCTTCGTCCCTGCATTGACTACCGGTCTCTCAATGACATTACTGTCAAGAATCGCTACCCTCTCCCCCTCATGGCATCAGCATTCGAACAACTTCAAGGGGCCACTGTCTTCACGAAGCTGGACCTGCGCAACGCCTACCACCTGGTGCGCATTCGTGAGGGGGATGAGTGGAAGACTGCGTTCAATACTCCTACAGGTCACTGGGAGTACCTCGTTATGCCGTTTGGGTTAACCAATGCCCCTGCCGTTTTCCAGGCATTGATCAACGATGTTCTCAGGGATTTCATTAACCAGTTTGTGTTCGTCTACCTGGATGACATCCTTATCTTCTCTAAGGATATGGACGAACATGTCACTCAGGTCCGCAAAGTTCTCCAGCGCCTCCTCGAGAACAGGCTCTATGTGAAGCCTGAGAAATGTGACTTTCATTGTCACACCACCACCTTCCTGGGCTACGTCATCTCGGCTGGGAGCATCCAAATGGATCCTCAGAAAATCAAGGCTGTCTTGGACTGGCCCCAACCAGAGACTCGTAAGGAGTTACAACGCTTTTTGGGTTTCGCCAACTTTTACAGAAGGTTCATAAGAAATTACAGTACCATTGCTGCTCCACTCACCGCCCTCACTTCCATTAAGATCCGTTTTCACTGGAACCCTCAAGCAGAAACCGCTTTCCGGTTACTCAAACAACGCTTCACATCCGACCCTATTCTCATCCATCCTGATCCCACCGCCCAATTTATCGTCGAGGTCGACGCCTCAACATTGGGGCAGGAGCCATCCTTTCCCTAACGCTCTGCTGAGGATAAAAAGGTTCATCCCTCGCCTTCTATTCCCATCGCCTCAGTCCTACGGAGCAGAACTACGACATTGGCAATAGGGAGCTGCTCGCGGTCAAGCTCGCTCTGGAGGAGTGGAGGCACTGGCTGGAGGGCTGAAGTTCCTTTTCTGGTCTGGACGGACCATAAAAACTTGGAGTATCTACAGACTGCCAAGAGACTTAATTCCCGCCAGGCTCGGTGGTCTCTCTTCTTTTCGAGATTCAATTTTGTCCTTTCTTATCGACCGGATCCAAGAATACTAAACCTGATGCTCTGTCTCGTCGATTCAACCCATTTCCAGAGTTTCCGTTCCTGACACCATCTTGCCACAACAGTGCTCGATCAACAACGTTCAACTTCGCATTGAGGCTACGGTACGTTCCGCCTTGAGGGCGAGGCCGGTCCCAGTTGCTGTCCTCTAACCGCCTCTTCGTGCCTAGTTCTGTCCGATCCCAGGTGCTTCAGTGGGGTCACTCCCTCTCGTCTATCATGTCATCCGGGCATAAACAGAACACTGACTTTTATCCAGAGACGTTTTGGTGGCCTGCCATGGTCCAAGATGTTAGGAGGTTTATTTCTGACTGCTCTGTCTGTGCCCAGAATAAGGTTTCCCATCAGCATCCCTCTGGTTTGTTACAGCCCCTACCCATCCCTCACCGCCCTTGGTCTCACATAGCGCTTGACTTCATTACCGGTTTACCCCCCTCCAACAGCAACACCACCATTATGACTGTAGTCGATCGATTTTCTAAGTCTGTACATTTTATTCCCTTACCTAAACTTCCTCCGCCAAAGAAACAGCCACACTCATTATCCAACACGTTTTTCGTTTACATGGCATCCCCAATAATATTGTTTCCGACAGAGGTCCCCAGTTTATCGCCAAGTTTTGGAAGGCTTTTTGTTTTCTTGTTGGTTCATCTGTCAGTCTTTCCTCCGGTTTCCATCCCCAATCTAATGGCCAGACAGAGCGGGCTAATCAGGTCATTGAGACTGTTCTACGCTGCCTATGCTCTCGAAATCCCTCCTCATGGAGCCAACAACTTCCCTGGGCAGAGTATGCCATCAACTCCCAAACCTCCTCCTCATCTCATTTATCCCCTTTGAATGTTCCCCTGGGTTACCAACCACCTTTGTTTCCCAGCCAGGAGGAGGAGGTGGGAGTCCCCTCTGCTCAGTGCTTCATCCGCCGTTGTCGCCGCACCTGGAACCTCACACGCCGCAACCTTCTCCGAGCCAGTGCCCGTATGAAGGAGACTGCGGACAAGAGACGCCCAAGGCCCCCTGTTACCACGTTGGGCAGCGGGTCTGGTTGTCCACCAGAGACATTCCCCTCAAGGTCGACCATCGTAAACTCGCCCCCCGATTTATTGGTCCCTTCCCCATTTCCAAAATTATCAGTCCCACTGCTGTTGTGTTGAAATTACCCCATACTATGCGTCGTATTCATCCCACCTTTCATGTTTCCCGCCTCAAACCCCTTGTAACCCACCCTTTGTGTCCCGCCCCTGAGCCACCCCCACCCCCCCGTCTTATTGATGGTGGAGATGCCTACACGGTCCGCAAATTATTGGACGTTCGTCGTCGGGGCCGTGGTCTTCAATACCAGCTCCTTCAGCTATCCCGGATCCAGAACCCATGGAGCTGGATCGGGCTCGACTTTCCCGTCAGGAGCGGGCCCGCAGGTTGGCTACTAGATCCTGTCTTTACTGCGGGAGTCTGGGCACTTCATTTCCGGCTGTCCGGTAAAAGCCAACACCCACTAGTTAAGAGAGGAGCACTAGTGGGTGTCATTCGATCGAACGCTCCTCCAAACAACGGACCTGCCTGCCGGTTACCATCGAGTGGGAGGGTCAGAGGCGAGAGACCACCGCGCTCATTGACTCGGGCGCTGAGGAGAGCTTCCTGGACGCTGGTGTGGCTAAGAGATGGGGGTTCCGGTCTCCAGGCTTTCACGCCCTCTGGTGGCCAACTCACTGAACGGGCAAACTCTCGCCCACATAACGCATACCAGCTCTCCTTTAACGTTGCTCACCTCCGCAATCATCAGAGAGGATAAGGTTGTATATCATCGATTCTCCTCACTCACCTATTGTTCTTGGCCATCCCTGGTTGGTGAAGCATAATCCGTCTATTGAATGGAGCAGTCACAAGATTGTGGGTTGGAGCCCCCTCAATGTCTTTCT